>JASDQU010259655.1:0-11216 GCA_032191745.1 Picea mariana
ATTACTTATATCTAATATTTTGTCTGTGGACCCACCCCTCATCCCCTCAAGGCTCCCACTCTCCAAGAATAAACCAATCAGAAACTGAATAATGATCTTATTTACCTTCAGGCCCAAGTGAATAATGGCATTCTTTCCATTCATGCCAAAATGGAATACATCCAGGAACAACTAGGTAGCCACATTGATGAATTCAATTCCACCCCTGAACAATTCATGAAACAATTTTAGGATCATTGCTCCTTGGACCTACCTCTCTATACTGAAGGTGTTGACTCCAACCAACCTCTACAGTCTCATTCCAACTCCCTACCTTATGACCCTCATCTTTATAGAGTTGAGGTGAACAAATTTAATCTCTTAGATCCAACAACCTGGGTCACTCATATGGAACACTACTTATCCCTTCATGGAATTACAGATGAGTTGACCAAACTTCACGCTAAGGGTATGTTTCTTGGTCACAATTTTTTACCAGGTTGTATGAATTCTTTGACATGGACACCCACCATTTAGGATATATGACTAAGTTGAAACAGTCTAGAACAATGAAAGATTTTATTATATTCTTTGAGCACTTGGCTTTCCAAATGAATGACATGACAAAGGATTTCTTTTGGGAATTGTTTATCAGTTGTCTCAAGGATGAAATATGATCCCACATCATAATGGATCTCCCATAGACTTTGTTGGAAGAAATTGAACGTGCCAAGGAGGCACAATAGGTCATATTGGCCTAGATAAAAAATAATTCTTTTGTTCCCCACCCTAAACCCACCATCCCTTCCCCTCAAACCACTCCTATCAAGCTCCAAAAATTAACACGTGTGGAAATGGCTGAATTTCAACTCAACAATATTTTCTATAACTATGATGATAAATACTCTCCAAGGAACACGTGTAAATAACATAAACATTTTATGGCCATTTTAGAGGATGTTTTAGATGAAAATGTTGAGGTTTCACCTAAAGCAATGCTACCCCAAATAGATGATCTTACACTTCCCTCTAATCCTCCTCAAGTTCAACCATTGATTACGTTGAAATCTCTTAGTAGATTTTCTGCTCCCCAAACCCTCAAATTTATTGCTTACATTAAGAACCGAAAATTCATCATCCTAGTTAATAGTGGAAGAACTCATAATTTCATTGATCTCACCCTTGCCAAAGAAATCAATTGCTATATCTGTGATATCAACAATTTTCAAATCATAATTTTCAATGGTGATTCCATGAAATGTGGGGGGCATTGTGCAAATGGGTTCCTACAAATTGGTGAGTGTAACCAGAAATATCACATGTTTTCTAATGACATGTGTGGTTGTGATAATGTGTTTGGTGTCGAATTCTTATGCACTCTTGGCCCCATAACCATGGATTTTAAGGATTTAACCATGAAATTCTAGCATGACAACCAAAAATATAAACTCCAAGGCATTACAATAGGTTCTCTGAGATCATCAAATCCCATTAAATGGAAAAGTTACTCAATTCCCATTGCATGGAAAAGTTACTCTAAAAGGTTCATTCTGGCATCATTTCCCAACTCCATTCGATTCAAGCAGTTGAGAGACCCCCATTACACCCCAAACTTCAATCTATCATTTCCCACCATCACATTATTTTCCAAAATCCCCAGGGCCTTTCCGCCTCCCACATTGGCCATGAAAATTCCATTCCTTTAATCCTAGTCATTATTCATCCCAGTTTTTTCCCTTATCATCATCCCTTTGATTAAAAAAATGAAATTGATAAAATTGTCCATGAATCATTAGAAGTGAGTGTTATCCATCATACTACCATCCCCTATTCTTCCCCTTTTCTCATGGTCCTCAATATGGAAGGAACTTGGCACATGTGTCCTGATTTTCATTCCCTCAACAAACTTACCATCAAGGAAAAATTTTCCATTCCCATCATAGATGACCTTCTAGATGAACTTAGTGGGGATCAATATTTTACCAAAGTTGCCTTCCTTCTGGCTACTTCCATATATGTATGAAGGATGAATACATTCCCAATACTACATTTCACAATCATGACGGACACAATGAATTCTTGGTTATACCCTTTGGTCTCTGTAATCCCTCCTCGACTTTTCAAAGTCTCATGAATCATGTCTTTCATCCTTTACTCCATCACTTTGTGTTATTTTTCTCTGATGATATTCTCATCTAGAGTAAAATTTGGCTATCCCATCTCACCCATGTATATCAATTTTTCCATCTCCTCTCCGAGCATAAAATATTCCTAAAATATTATAAAGGTTCTTTTGGTTTCTTTGAATTTGAGTACTTGGGCCATATTGGTGGCAAGGATGGTGTAAGGGTGGATCCTAAGAATTGTTCATGGTTTCCTAGGTTTAACATGATATTATCACAAATTTGTTCATAATTATGGAAAAATCGTAGCCCCTTCCAGAAATCTCCTTAAAAAGAATTCTTTCAGTTTGACTCTAGCAGCTCACTAATCCTTTGAAGCCTTGAAAAATGCTATGTGCACTAATCCTGTACTAGCACTACCTGACTTCACCAAGACCTTTGTTTCATAATTTGATGCATCAAGGAGAGGAATCATGGTAGTCATCATGCAAGGGGGATGATCTTTAGCTTTCACCAAAAAATAGTTATCGAACTGACATTTGGGCCAAACAATTTATGCAAAGTAAATGTTCATTATTTTTCATGCTGTGGATATTTGGTGCCCTTATTTATTGGGACAACACTTCCTTGGAGAAATAAAAATGGGTGACCAAGTTTTTTGGATATGATTATGAGATTATTTACAAGAAGGGAAAAGAAAATGTGGTTGTTGATGGTCTTTCTAGGAAATATGAATAAGAAGGCTCCCTCTTTTCCCTTTCATTCATTATCATTAACTGGCTTCAGGATGTTCACCAGGAATGGTTGCAAGACTCCAAAATTTATAGCCTAATCCAAAAAATTTAACATGATCCCCAAGCTACTCTAGGGTATTCTTGGCATAATGAAGAGTTTATCTATAAAGGTCGCTTGTATTTAAGAAAATAGTCATCTCTTAAATCCAAGGTGTTCTTTGAGTTTCATGCTTCACCTACAACTAGCCATTCATATTTTACCAAAAATTATGAACTGGTCAAATGATATTTATTCTAGGACAATATGAAATATGACATCCACATCTTTGTGGCTGAAAGTGATACATGTCAGCACAATAAGGGAGAGAATCTAAAACCTCATGGTAAACTCCAATTTCTTTCACTTCAACCTACTATTTGGATGGATATTTCTATGGATTTAATTGTTGGATTCCCCAAATTACGAAATAAGTTCATCATAATGGTGGTAGTGGATTATCTTTCCAGATATGCTCATTTATGTTCTCTTCAACACCCATTCAAAATATCCGTAGTGGCTCAATTGTTTGTGGATAATATCTTCAAACTACATGGCATGCCTCATTGTATCATTTTTTACCATAATCTCACTTTTAGCAGGAATTTCTAGAAAGAATTATTCAGGCTCGAGGGAACCCATTTCCATATCATCTCATCCTATAGTCCCCAAACTGATGGCCAAATAGAAGTGGTCAACAAGTGTTTGGAAACATATTTGAGGTGTTTTGAATTTGATAGACAACATCAATGGCTTCACTGGTTACCCCTAGCTAAATCGTGGTACAAAACCTCTTATCATACTACCACTCACATGAATCCTTTTGAAGTAGTCTATAGACAAAAGCCACCATCATTTCTCTGATGTACATGCCCGTTGTCTCCAAGGTTCAAGAGGTTGACCACAATCTTATAGTTCACATGACCATTCTCCATAATATAAAATAAAATTTGGTCATGGCTCAAAACTGCATGAAGCAACAGAAAGATCAAGTTCATTTTGAACGTCAATTTCCTGAAGGGGACTGGGTTTTTATTCATCTACAACCATACAATAATATTTCACTCAAATCCCAATAGTGTTAGAAAATTTCCCCAAAATGTTATGGTACTTAAACTATTCTCAAACGTGTGGGACCAGTTGCCTATAAATTAGCTTTACCTAGTCACTCCAAGCTACATCTTGTTTTTAATGTCTCAGGCTTGAAGAAATTGATTGGCACCAAGTGCCACACCCATACCAACCTACCAGAGTTGAATGAATAAGGTTCCATTTGGTTGCAACCACAAGATGTATTGGACAAGCGAGAGCATTTTCTCCATCAGTGCACCATCCATGATTTTTTGGTTCAAGGGTGAGGGTATGTTTGGGACCTAACCTCCCTAATCCTTCATGTAGATAGAATAATACATTTTCCATTTAATAAAGGTCGACATTAGTTAATAAGGTCGATTTAATAAATGTGAAAAATTTGTTGATACTCAGAGGGGGGGTGAATCAATATCAATTATAATCTATCACCTTTCAAAACATTTAACTTTTCAATCAAATAAATGCATCCCAATATACCGTAAAGAGAAGAAGAATAAATGCACAATGCACACCAAATTTAATGTGGAAATAAACCGCAAAATGATTTTATTATATAATAACAAGATTACATTCATAGGAAGCTATGACTTGAAATATTATCCATCTCCAACTAGAAGAAGGCACTAACCCCATGATTTATAGGAACCAACTTGAAGGAGGCTACAAGTCCCTAGATTCTCTAGTTCCAACTTGAAGGAGACTCCAAGACCCTTTCCTTTCCCCTTCCTTCCACCATAAAATATGTATATAAAAGAATCAACATGTCACTGCCAATGTCTCTTTCACTATCATTGATACATCATCCTCATTAAACTGGGTCCACATAGAGGTCTTGGTTCTACATGGGTCGACATACAAAACCCAACAACCACATAAAAACATGTGCCAATCATGTGCCAAAATATCCAAATATGAACCTCACAAACTAGGTCCACATAGAGATCCTACGTCCACATGGGTCCACATATAAATGTCAACAACCTCATGACAACATCATGGAAACATGACAAACTCATAGCATAGCATACAACAACACCAAGACCTTCCGGAAACATCACAACCTTATAACATACCTTGAGAATAAGAAACACCTTAAGAAAATCCTTTAGACTTCTCTTGCACACCAAAAGACACCCCAAACACCTTTTGTGCACCCCAAACTTGATATCTTTCTTGGTTTCCATAAAAAAGAAAAATTCTATGTTGCATTTATAGTAATTTTGTACCCAAAAATTAGCCTACAATAAAAATTATACAATCCGATGGCTACTTACCAAAACATGAGTAATCCGAGAAGTGCTCCAAGTCACTATACCGCCACACAAAGTAAGGTTATGAAATAGAAGAAAAACACATAACTCTACTCAGATTAGGTTTACACGAAAATGATAACGGACCTCGGTTGTACCCTAAGATACCCATATTGAATGTGGTCAGTATAACGAGGAATTGCACCATGTGACAGTAGCGATGTGGTGTGTTTGGGTTAGATGAGGGAACTTGGTGACTCTCGTTTTCTCATCCACCCCATTTAATCGCCAATCAGAGATTTAATTCCTTCTGTCAACAAATCCAGTCCCTTTTAATATATTTATCCACGAGGACAAGTCTGGAACTCCTCAAACCCATCATCTCCTAGTCTAGTTAGTGTCGGTGGTTGGACTTAGTTAAGTATGGTAAGGATCAATCTACTGCCAACTTAGGGTTCGCTTTCAACTAGGAGGTCTATTGGGTTACGAAGGCTCTCAGTCGACCGAAGAAAATTCCTCCAAGTCTGTGGTCACCTATGTAAAACCCAACCCAATAAACCCAACACTAAGGCAAGGATTATGTTTACCCTTTTTATGTTGATAAAGTTCCTCGGGGTCTTGCAGTTCAAGTAGGCACGCGCAAGCGAAAGTGGGTGTTAAAGAGGAGGATGAAATATTGAGTCATATTCCTATGTCTATTCCCTTTTTACTACAATATAACCATTTAACCCCTTATCAAGGTGAGTATAACTTAAATAAAAGTTCAAGAGTAAACACTAGACTATGGTTCTGCAATATTAGGAAATAAATTTGAATACACCGAGTAGCATAGTTTTAAAATCAAGGTTATTCCTCTTATTGTAAATCTAACATACATACTTAGAACATAATGTACTTAGAAAAAAAAAAATTAATGAAAAAATTGGGGTTTATTATAGATGTGACATGGTGGGGAAGTGGGGCACGTGTCACCCAGGTTTGATATGCTTTGGGGTGATTTTGGTGGGTTTCACCTATCCATTTGATATCCATAGATTGGCTCTAACAATTCTCTGTTAGAGGGATGTCACGACATCTAGTTAGGATTCTTAAATGCTTGATGACAGATTCAAATTGTTGATCGGTCTCACTTAAAAAAAAAGGTCCAAATGGATTTGGATCATCCATTGCAAGGGCGCATTTGGATTTCTGTAGGATAGGACTTAAATGAGAATCTGAGAACATGGATGTGAGGAAAAATATTGACCTTTGGACAAAGTAATGGGAGATTGAACGAGGACCATTGATTTTTCCATGTTCCAAAGAGAAAATTGGCTAAGGCATGAAAATTTTTAGGATGGAGCCACCATGGACATGTGTCACCTTTTTATTCTCCCATATTGTTACTAACGTGGTGGATAGGGGGAAATATGTCACCCATATTTGAGAATTTTAGCCCTGCATGTGGTGGTCTTCGCATGTCCATGTGGTATATTTGGATTGGCCCTCACACCACCCTATTGGCTGGATGATTTGACACCTGGCCAAAAATTTTGGTCTTTTGGGTCAGATTTGGACTGTCGATGGGGGGAAAACTTATTTAAATATTTATTTTTGATCGAAGGATCCTCCTTGGAATGCTTGAGGCTTGGATCCAAATGTGACTCCAAAGAGGGTACCCCAAAACTATATATTGACCATCGATCTTGGCAAAGTGTGCATGATAATATCTTAGGCATTGGTCTTTTGAGGTCTGAAGAATTGTTATTTCTACACTCTTACGCCATGGTATTGTGATAAGCCCCCTAGACTATAAAATTAGCGTATTTTCGGGTGCACAAGCCCTTTTTTCCTACGCCAAGCCATTTTGGGATTCTATAATCCCCTTTTTGACCGTGACAATCTTTTGAGGGATTAATTTCTCGTTATACACACCAAGGCATGAATTTTCTTGTTTTAGAGGTTCTTGACATCGAACTTCTATTACTAGATCATCTAATCTCAGCCTTATAACCTCATCTATCCTTCTTTTGATTGCAGGAACAAATAAAATACTAACACATGCAACCATTCCTAATGGAAATCAACTACTCTTAATATAAAAGAGAATACTGTTTTTAGAATTTTATTATTCTGCAACTATTTCTTCCTTCCCGATTCTATGGTCATTTATTTTTCCAAATATATTTTGGAATAAGACCCTATGGTTGGTAGTATTAAAATATCTTGAACATGAAAATTTATTAGTGGAGAAGGAGACAATGTGGAGTTGAAGCGCTCATCAAAATGAAAAACTCTTTGAAACAATAAATATCTATAAATAGGATAAAATAAGCCACATGCCTTCATATTATCATATTAACCAACAAATATTACTAGTTGTCTCTTCCTCTACATAGCTTTACATATTTCATCTAGACTTCAGACCCACGTTGAACTACCAAATACTCTAAAAGAAGAGACATTGTGTGAACATGGCTCCAAGATTCATTTGAAGTAATATGCAACACTTCCTTACAAGGCATACGCCTTTGAATGTAATTGGAACAGTTGACTACTTCATCCTAGAAACAAGGTTCCATGTTCTTGGACAAAATTATGTAGTTTTCCATCTCTTTCAGTGTCCAATTCTTTCTTTAAATAACAACATTTTACTAAGGGGTTTATGGAATAGAGTGTTAATGTCGAATTCCATGATCTCTACAAAAATATCCTTGAAGGCCTGATTGATATACTCAACCCCATTATCAATGCATGGTTTCTGGACAAAAACATAGGTATGCTTCTCAACAAAATACTTGAAGGTATTAAAAGTAGTGAAAACTTCACCATTATAATTAAACTAATTACAACAAGGAGAAATGCGAGAATTAATAAATTAAAGCGAGTGAATACTGAGCCCATAAAAATGAATGAGTTAGAAATGACACGAGATCACTATGTACCAACTCAAGTGGTGTACATACAAGAACTTAACGTTAGGAGATAAATCTTTATGTTGTTTTCCAAGAACAAAACCTCACAAACTCCACTAGTGAAAGAATATTTATGAATACCAATAACCAAATTTTGTATTTCCAACTACTTCAAATACATATAGCTTAGATGACCAAATCTTTCATCAAAAATTATACAAAAATAATCAACATGTGAAATTAAAATGGAACCAAAGGAAGGCTAAAACAAAGTAAACCTATACAATTGAGAGCTATGATAACATATTCAAGAAGGAACATTAATATCTAGATTCTCTAATTCTTGAATGGCTACATCATCATGAAAAAACTCTATTGTTTTACTATTACCAAAATGTAAAACATGATAAATATAAAGTAGATTGGTAGAGATTTCAAGAACAAAGAGAATATCATTCATGCACCCAACATATAACTACATGGTTCATTATCCTAAAACATGAATTTTTGTAGAGACTCTGATTGTGACATATTAATTCCTATAATTATGTGTGGAAGGTAGAAACTCATGAGAATGAGTAATATGATGTGATTCAACACAATGAAGTATATAGTTGTAGGAATATGCATATAAATGTTGAGTAGACAAATCATGGCCTTTACTATACGGGGAAGATGAGGAAGGTTTGGGTACCGGAATGATATATTTTAGCATGACATCATTCAAAGTTTCTAGTTTCAACCAACATTTGGATTCAACATGCCAAAATATGGCCGAGTTACTCGAGTTACTCGACCTGGAAGATGGAGGAAAAACATTTTATTTTTTCGTGATGTTTGTAGGGAGACTCACTAGGTGGAGAAAAATATTTCTTTGTTTATATTGTTTTTTGTGCTTACCTTTGGAGGTATTAGCTACACGAACCAACAATATAATCTAATTACATAACCTTAGATTGTTCCCTTTTAAGAAACTCCCATAAAATCTCAAAAGAGTAGGTTTTAAACTCAAGTCCAAGTGCATCCATAGTAAAGTAAACTATAGAAAAAATTACCAGTAAAGGAGCCTTTACCTTAGATGTAATAAGGAAAATGCACTCTTGATCTAATTTTTTTTCTCCAAACCCTTTCACTTTTGCAAATATTAACCTAATTTTGACAAGGTAATATTCAATGGAAACATGCTCATCAAGTACAAGTGATGAAAATTATCCTTCCAATTGTGATGATTGAAATTCATTGTCACTACCAAATAAAGGAGCCAAGTTGTCCCAAATTTATATCGGAGTTTTAAATTCAATAGTACGAAACAACAAAATATCTAAAGAATTAAATCCAATCAAACCCATGTCTTCAACAAGTTTGTTTCAATAAGTAAATCTCTCAACTTGCTTGGTAAGCACTAGTTCAACCTGAAATGATATTTTCCAAAACCCTTTAGGACGCAACAATTGTTGCATATTGATTTTGTATATGTGATAATTATGGGGATTTAGGAGCTCACTAGTATTTTATTCCACCATTTTGCCTATAGAAAATACAAAAAGAACACTATATATGTATCTCTGCAATGCCAACTTTGTTTTGAGATAACTCAAACAATGATAACACCACATTATTGGTGATAATCGCATTCCAATCGGCCAAATTTCCATGAAATCAAAAAGTACTTAAATTTTTTTTTAGTTATTGTTTTTTCTCTCTCTCTCCCTCTCTCCATCTCTCTATATATAATCAAGTAAAAAATTCACCAAAAATAGACTAAATAGGAAATGTAATATCATACAAATAAAAAATGTTCTCTATGAGGGAGGCCTCATGCATACTAGTAATGTGAGAGATAACATATAAACATTGTAGCTACACAACATCAATCACAAAGTTAGTGCCAGTGAAACTTCAATTTCAATCACTCTGTCTCTTTGATTTGAAGTCTTTTGCAACTAGATTCTACTGCTTGAGTTTTTAATTTTGTACAAGATTATTGTTGTTTAATAGCGAGACTTACCAATGAAATATGAATTACCCATATAAAAATTAATGCAGAAGAAAAAAAACAACTTTAAATCATACCAAAATTAGTGTAGAATAGTTGAATTTGATAATTAACCAAAAATTCTTGGTATATGTGAATGTGAGAAGGAAGAAACCCAATACACCTATGAGCTTGAACTCCTCAATCTCTACCACCTCCATTTAGCATTGTCTAGAATGAATATGGATATAGTAAGATGCTCATTGTTCAATATGTGAAAATACAAAAGGAATGAGATAGARAATTAWTGAATTGGGAGCTTGATATCTACTTCACTTAGAAAAAAWCATCGAAAYTGGTTGARTAAATTCATAAATTTGGACACTCAATCCTTAATGTTGTATGTAGAGGAGGCTATCTTAATTGATATGAAGATAAACAATGGCACTATCTAGGACAATAAAGGAACATAGGTCAACTTTCTCCTCTTCTATTTTATCTAACGTGGATCTTGAAGATATGATCTAGATCTTGAAGTTTAGACAGCTTGAAAATATCTCTTAAAAAAACGAGAAGGTATTTTCATAGAATTTGTTGATACCATGATATATTTAAAAGAATATCTTAGGAAAAAAAGATATCACAAAAAACAAAAAACATTATACAAGAGAAAATGAAAATGATTTGTTAGATTTGTTGTAATTAAATACAAGACAATGTCTCCTATATAACAATGGAAGAGATCTATTATTCACAAAGAGGTATGTGTCACACCTTGGACGATAAGGACGCCTACACGAGTATACGACTAACACTAGTTGACTACATTGTAAAAGAACATTGACAGCTATAACTTGAATTCTGGGTAGACCATGTGATCATTTCCCCCTATTTAGTTACAACATAAGAGGGAGGGTGTGATCCCCGTGTCTCCTTCTCTAGAGAGAAGGAACAAAAATCTCGGACATTATTTTCCTTGTGGGAGGAGTTAGGGGCTACGGTGACCTGATTGACACATAATCCTTCTATGTGGAGGCATTGGCATGAACATTTTGGAGGTTGATGGTGGTGGGGTTTGTTGTGTATCAAGCTAATTCATTCATGAACATTTCAATGGGACTCCTAGCTAAAA
>JASDQU010259656.1:21087-35818 GCA_032191745.1 Picea mariana
AATTGCATCGGGTAACTTTTCATTCCTTGTGGAAGCCCATTCGTGCCTTAACGACATTCATGAAACCTCAACAAATTGAAATTAACACTAATTAATGGGACAAAATGAAATTAATACTAATGAAATTAACCAAAGATTTATATAATAGGTCATACATAAATAATTTGCGTACCTTCATGATTTCTAATATATTCCAACTTCCATAGGCGAGGTGTCATTCTTCGTGGTTTTTTTCCATTTTCTTCTTTACCATTGAACTTTGCTTTGTCTGTAGTTCGACAACTATGGTTCTTAGGAAGAAAGTGCCTATAGTCATCAAACACTTCCTTTGCTAAACTCCTTGAATGATGAGATTTTATCCTAGGACCACAAACTGGGCATGCAAATTTACCCTTTGTTTGAAGACCTACAAGATATATGAATAAATGTAGCATGAAATTAGAGTTACAATTAAAAATAATGCATGATTTTTTCAAAAAAGATACATAATATTAAATCACAAAAATAAAGTAACAATATACCACAAAAATGTGTTAACCCAGGAGCATCATGAATTGTCCATGATAGTATTCCATGGAATTGAAATCGTCTTTGCCCTATTGGTCTAGAGATGTCATACATAGTGACACCAACCCATAACTTCAACAACTCATCAATGAGAGGCTCAATATATACGTTCATATCTTTAACCTGGTACCTACCTGATTGGTTCAACCTAATGCATGATTAATTATACTTATCTAGATGTCATGATATATAAAAGAAATAATTACCGTGCATGAAACAAAGAAATGAAATATTTTGTCATGCTTTAAAGAAAATAAAAGATAATTAAATACATGGAACAATCATTGCCAACATTGTGTGCTCTCTCTTGATCGACATCCAAGGAGGAAGGTTCTTGTTTATAACAAAAATAGGCCACATTGAGTATGTAGAACGAGGCTCTTCAAATGGATTGACACCATCAGCTGCCAATGAAAGTCTAACATTATGAGGTTCTTCTTTAAAAATTGGCCACCTTTCTTCGATGTAGTTCAATGCAGAACCATCTGCAGGCATTCAAATAACATCGTCTTGACTTATATTCTTTGCATGGAAATCCATAAATTGTGCTTTACTTTGGCACCTAAACAACCGCTGAAAACGTGGAATTATCGGAATATAATGAAGAACTTTGCGAGACACCTTCTTTAACGCTTTATCGGTTCGATATCTACTTATTTGACATTGTGGGCATTCATTTTCTAATTCATATTGTCCATAATATATGATATGATCATTAGGACGTGCATCAATAGCCTGATAGTCCATTCCAATTTCTTTCATAATCATGGATATTTCTCGGTATGTGCGTGGAAAAATATTTGACGTCGGTAATAGAACATCACCTAACAATCTACAAAATTCTAAACAATAAGTCAATGTAAACAATATTGATCATCAATATATCATCCAATATACTAATTTACAAATTAGAAAACAATAGAAATATAGGAATAAATTGAACCTTTTAATTATTTATGAACATGCAAGCATAAATAATTAACAAATTAAATACCTTAGTATCTGTGTGAGACATGTGTTTGATAAGCCATTCAAAACCTTCAGGTTCACCAACAACAATATAGCAGATAAAATATTTATTGTTGAGCCTTCATAAAGAGGTTGATGTGACTTCTCCAGTAGAGGATCAACATCATGACTATCATCCTGGTTGTCCTCATCCATTGGAGGAAACATGTCTTGGATCAATATATGTATCTCATCTTCTTGATTTGAATCACTAACGTTATCTCCATCCATATCATCATTAATAACTTGATCAACAGCTTCAATATTCTGATCTCGAAGTTCATCTCCATGTAAAGTAGTATTTCTACTAGTACTTGACAAATAACTCTTTGTAGGTCGACACTTTGGGGGCATCGTCTATATATTTAAAAAACAACATAGAAAAGTTAGTGTGTATAGAAAATATAAAAATCCCAATAAGAAATATTACTAAAATTCATGAAATATTGATTATTACCGAGAATACATTAAATATTGAATCCTCTTACCAAGGGACGATATTCATAACCCCCTTCGGCGTGCCCCTTCTCCCTACAATGTTTTTGGGCTTTTGTTATTATAAGTCTTCTATTTTGCAAGCCTCTGCAATCATAGAAAGGGAAATAAAATTTTCCATTGCCCCTCGCCTCTAATGCCGCTCTTAACCGAGCAAGCTTCCTGTCATTTTTGTTCATTGTGACAAATCATTGTCCTAACAAGTAATTGTCTTACCTATACCATACCAAACATTAAGTTGTCAATTTTTTATATTTTGGCTAATCCTTTCGATTATGATATGTTTATTTACAGTGACCTACATCTTTATAATAAGGTCAACATCTTTATAATAAGGTGATCATATGTGTAGAGGATCAAGATCATGACGACATAGATAGCATCTTTATAATAAGGTCATATGTGTACAAATGTTTTCTTTATATAATAACGACATATACACCTAACATAAGTTTAGGGTTAGTGTTTATGTATCTTATTAGTCCCTGCTAAAGAAGGGAATATAGCAATCAATTACTATCATTTCACCAATTATGGTTGAGTTTCAAGAGCAATTCCATATCTTTATCAATGAAAAGAGAGAGAGATTATAGCTACAATTGAAGGGAAAAGGGTATGTGGATTCCATAAACCTAGAATATTATGAAATCCACATACCCTTTTCCATAGAATATACTAACTATATCCAAAAACCAAAGACATTAAATATGGTATAACTACACATATTATATAAATATATTATCAAGGAAAAAATAAGCTAAATGCAATTTGGACATTTAAAAAAAAAATTACAAGTTAAATGAGCACATCAATAAAAAATAACATACTAACCTTGCAAGTTCAAAATCCGAGCTATGTAGATTGAGAATTGGATTTGTTCAACCGGTGGGTGACAGAAAAACTAAACAACTCAAACAAAAGGCAAGAACAATGTCGCAACTATAGCAATTGTTTCGCAAAGTCTCTTAAAGTCACACATATATATAGATAAAATAGTGAACTAGCCGTTAACACCGACCAATGAGATAGACAAAATTTTCGTCTTTATTCCCACGAAAGTTTGTTGCTATAGCGACGAAAATCCCGACTAAGTTAAATTAATATTTTCGTTGATATTGCGACGAAATTTCGTGGAAATAGCGACGAAAATCCTTCCCTGTTTAAAAAAAATATGAAACTAGTGGAAGCGTGGAAAATTTTCCTGGAATAATCCGCCCATATGTAGTTCTGTCATATGTTGCGTGCATGATTTCCTCAATATGATCCACATCCTAGAGATCCTCTACCTCTTCCTCATCAATCGCCAAGCCTTCCCTCGCTGCTACGATTCTCTTCTTAGTATTCACCTTGTATTGGTAGGGTACTCTGCTACGCATCTTTCTAGTTGTTGCCATGATCTGCTTGATCTGGTCATCGTCCATCATGATTGGGTCCAAGGGTTCCACCTTCTTTCCCTTATCCTTTCCTCCTTCCATTTCTCCTCTTTCTGTCAGTGATTCCCCCCTTCCCCCATGAATCAAGGGAAGTTTAGTTGTCTGATTCCATTGTCAATACACCTTTGTTATATAGCAATATCTTAATAGAAGTATACAATGATTGAATGTACCTTTCTCGAGGTCCTCCTAGAAATTCTTGTTCCGCTACGCTGTACAACTTTGTTCTGTCGACTGCAAACTCTGTTATAAACCCTACCACAATACTCTTAAGCCAAAAATCTACTGCGCGGGTGAATTTGTTGTTCACCTGTTGTAACTGCTCAATCTATACTGGGGTCCAATCTAGATATAAAATATGGTTTGTTGCATGGTTATCCTTCAACTTTAGTATCCACTACTGCAATAAATGTCGAAAATCACAGAAAAAGGCTTCGTGTAAATCAGTAAACACATATTTCTCAAGATATTTGTGAGGCGTTAGTCTAGGGTTTTTGTTGTCTTTCTGTGCAAATTGTTAGCATTTTAGCTCGAGAGGTACTCCACATGTTTTGTCTTGTATGCGGATGTTACCTTAATGTTTACACTACCAAGAACTTAACTTTGTAATAGTTTTTATAAAGTTGTTTAAGTGGTTTTTTTATTAAAGTGACCTTTTAATAAAGTGTACCTTCTATTTTAAACGTGACTTTATTTTCATAAAGCACTTATGTAATAAAGTGAAATTCATTTTAATTTTAAATGAGACATTTTGGAGGGAAAAAATCATGACCCTTGATCTTGGAAAAGCCAAGATCTAATATTGGCCTTTGGATCTAGGGTTGAGGAAGGTGAAAAGACACTTTTGGAGGGAAAATGTCGTTTTTAGATTATAAAAGAATGCATTGGTTAGTGTGAAAGACATGTCGAATGTTTGCGAAGACATCGGGAGGAGAGTTAGAGAGATTTTATGAGAAATCTTGAGAGAGGAAAGTGAGCAGCAAAGAGGGCACATTTTTCGAGGAAAGTGCGCATGATTCTCGAGAAACAAAATTCTTTAAATTTTTTGGCTGAAATGTTTTCCTATTGTGGGAGGTCGTACTGTACGGATATGTACAGTCCATATGATTCTGTACACTCCGTACAGCCATACGAATTTGGAACAGAAATCGAGGGAATTTTTGGCACAGTTTTTGAGGAGATTTTTAGATTTTCGGTGGTTGTTTTTGGGTCGTATGGAACAGTCCCTATAGTAGACTGTGGGAATGAAAAATGAGGTATGGAAGAGGTGGTACAGCGGTACGGTTTTGGCACAGAAAACGAGGTAGATTTATGTGGGATAGATTTGGTGCTGTGAGGTATTTTTCTTGGCTGGAAATGTTGTTTTGCTGCTGATATGTACTTTCTTGAAGATAAATAATAAATCTCTATCTCTCTCTCGTTAGGTTTACCCACATTGGGGTCTTCCCTGGCATTTGCCTAAATTTCTGCGTGTTATGGGTTGCTGTCCACTGTGTATTTCCACTACATATTTTGCTTAGCAATGTGTATTTCTGCTTATGGAATTTTTTGAATCTGGGTTTTATGCATTTCTGAAATTTATGAAGACAATTATATCTAGGTTTCTAAGTGTTTGAAAAAATATTAGTTTGCTCATTTTTTGTCGTTAAAAATCTACATGGCATTAGAGCTTGGGCTCTGAGTGACAGTGGGCAGTGTGATATTTGGGCAAAAGGGTGTGATTTTTTTCCTTGAGTTGTGACAGGGAATATGGCTAGAAGCATTAGATATGAGGATCGGTTGGATGGAATTTCCAACTACTTGCAGTGGAAGGTTCGTTTGTCAGTCGTTCTCAAGGAGAACAAGATCTATAGCTATGCATCTCTGTTGTAGAAGGTCCCGCAATAGATCTTGTTGCTTTGGACTTGCATGAGGTCAAGGAAGCCAGAGCTCAGAGGATTATTTTGGATGGGGTGAAGGATCACCTTATCCCACACTTGGCTAAGAAAAAGACTTCCAAGGAGATGTGGGATGCACTTAAGAACTTGTTCAAGGCGAAGAACGAGAACCGGAAGATGGCCTTGAAGGCCAAGTTACATGATACCAAGATGGGTAAGGAGGAGAGTGTCTCTTCTTATCTTACCCATGTGGATCAAGTTAAATATGAGCTGGTAGCTATTGGAGAGGTCACCTCGAATTCTGAGTTGGTGAGGATAGCCTTAATTAGCTTCACCAAAGATTGGGAAGTCTTCGTGAAGTGTGTGGTGGGTTGTGATGCAGGAGCATCTCTCCACATCAGCCAACCAGCCAGCCAACCACGTCAAGCGCAAGCATTCAAAGGTGAAGAGAGGCATTGCCCTCATTTTGATTTAGAATTGAATGTAATTAAATGTTTAAGCTGTTGAGCTGTGAAGTCATGTCTTTGTGCAGGTTGTAGATAAGAAGGCCTTTAATGTTTGTAAGGATGAGATCTAGATCCAGACAATAGACTAGACAACCCATTCGATGTAATTAAATAGGGTAGGTAGATTGGAGGGAAGATCCCCTCAGGTAAAAGAGATTTTTAGTATCTCATTTTGGAATAAGTGTATAATGAGCATAGAAGAGAAGCAGAGAGCTTTGTAGTAGACTCCATGTACAGAAGTTCTGAATTAATACAAAGAAAGCTCTGATTCAGACTCATGGTGTTCATATATTCTTTGTGTATGCATCTTTGAATGTTATGCTCATGAATGTTTTACTTTTTTTGTCATGCAATTGCTTTTATGCTATGTATGAATGATTTCTTGTTAAAATGTTTGAAATCTGAGAGGAAAGGGTAATGGAATGAGTTTCAATTGTTTCTCTATTTGAGCAAGAGTTCCTACAAGGAGTGCAGTTGAAGTTGTCCGCAAGGAGTGCGTTGACAAGGGGTTCAGATAGGATAACTTTTGTTCTCATTCACCTGGAAGTGCAGTTGGGCATAGGAGCCGTGCAAGGAGTGTGTAGGCTGAGTGAAGTCTCAGGGTTGCGAACCTGAGCGAAGAATTTAGAGACTGTTGCTGCAGGAGTGTGCAGGGTCGAAGGGATTCAACCACTTGAAGGTGTTTGAAGTCTGCCGCAAGGAGTGCGAGAAATAGGTTTTTCTGAAGACTTGAAAGCCGTAGAAAATATTAGGAAGGACAAGGGCTTCAATAAACCATTAAAGGACAATCAAGTGAAGTTGTGACTGGAAGTATTAAGGAGGCATCATAAGTTCGCATCGCAGGTGGACAAGTTCATGGAGGAACACTTAGTTCATTCACAGAAATCGTCAAGGAGGAACGGACGGTCGTAATTCTCTGAGGAGGATTAGAAAAATCCCATGAGCTGCTAGATCTCGTGGAAGAGTAGGGGAGTTATGACAGAAGCGTCGGAAGGGTTCTAATCTCAGGAGGAGTAGGACTGTAGATCCAAGGCACAAGGGTCGTTGGATTTGCACGTGGACACCTATATCGGAATTTTGTAGGTTTAAGTTCCATGAACATTGCAACGGGAATTGCGATATCCCAAATCGTGAAATCCTGAAAGCCAAAGGATTGTGTGGGCCATGGAGGAGTCAGCAAGTGGACAGGTGGCAGACCATTGACATGGAGTCAACTCCATTGACCGTATCGAAATTTCGGGGAGAGTGAAGTTCTGAAAACTTTGCATTAGGATTCGCGATATTGTGAAGTCCAAAGTGATGATGAAGTGAAGTGCCGTGAAGAGTCAACCGTGCAAGCGCGCCAAAATTTCAGAAAATCGGGATTCGGGAATTGCGGGAACAAGTTTCACGACCTTGCGATCATCGAAATCGTGATAGGGAAAATCTCGAAAGGGGAAAGGAAAGGTCAACATTGACTGTTTCGGGTTTCGAGGGTTCAAGAGACCAACACTTGACCACGGGATTCATGAAGCCACGAAGTCCGATCTCCCAAGTGCAAAGAGGGGATCCCGCGAAGATTTTATGTGGGTGCAGATTTCCTGATAGGGAAATAGAAGAACCATTTTATAGTTCTTCGGGCCAGTAGAAAAGGAAATATCCTATGTCGATGTGGACCTTTCGACATGCGTGTTGAGAGGGAGCGTGCGTCGGCATCAGTTTTGGTATCAGAGCCTGAATCTTGTCTATAGATTTCAGGCAAGGGAAGTGAGGAGAAGACAAAGGAAACCAGAATACTGAAGACTCTGTAATGGTTGTTTGCAGGTAGGCAACAGTCAAGAAGATAGTCAAGAGGACTGTAGGAGAATTTGAGACACTCAGTGTGCAACAGATTTGCCAGGAAGACAGACAAAGACAACAACATGGCTACTGAAGGCCATAGGTATGCTGGGAGAAAAAACCCAGAGCTGTTGAGTACAACCAAAAGGGGGAAAGAACTTGCTGACATCAGGGCAAGAATGGAAGAACTTGAACTGCGGATGCAGTAGAAACCCAAGCCGAGATGGGTATATTAATGGCCCATGATGAAGTAAAAGGTAAAATGGCCATTCAAGGAGTTGATGGCTAGAAGACAGCATAGGTTGTTAAGAAGGTTGTTGAGGCATACTGAAAACCTCAACAGACCAGAAGAAGGGGTTCGGATATGTGAACTGGAGACTGGGAGAGATCTCAGTGAAATTGGATCAGTTAAAGATCTCGAGAATTGCCGGGAGAGCAGAGAGGAAATTCCAAATTGCCAGGTGGCCAAGGAGTTGAGATCAGCTGAAGATCTCATGGACTGTCAGGAGGACAGCCAAGGAATTTCACATTGCCAGCTGGGCAATGAAATGACGTCACTGCGGGATCTTGAAGACTGCCAGAAGGACAGTAGAAGCATCCCATATTCCCAGGTGGGTAGGGATGAGCAGATAAGACTATCTGAGGGTCTCATGAGCTCAGAAGTGAGTCGAAATCAGCCTGAGGAGATGACAGAGCAGGTGAGCTCAGAGGTGCATTTAGATCAGTAGGTGCAGTTGACAGAGAATGAATATTCATGTGGTTTTCCAAGCCATGTGAATGAAGATGATGACAAGTTAAAAACTTTCACCGTCCGAGAGGACGATCTGAGGAACCTTATAATGATTGGGGGAATTGAAATATTCCTACCAATTGCCCAAGAGGAGGCATAAATCTGTGTTGTAGATGCAACAACAACAGAAGAACAACCAGTTGCAATTGTCAGGGAAGAAGAATTGGAGCAGATGCCTGAAGCTGCCCAAGAAAAAGAGAATGATGAGCATTCTGAGGAATGGCTCAATATTTTCATCCAAGAGACTAAAAAGATTGCAACATGGGAGTTTGCGGAAGAAGAAGAAGAAGAGGAAGACAGCTTTTTCTTTGCTGATCTGTATGAACAAATTGAAGCCTTGGAAAGAAGGGTGAAAGTGCAGGGTATGCACATCCAACAGGTGAAGTTGGAAACTGAGGAAGAAGGCATGGGAGATCACAGTGATCTGCCCATGTGCCCAAAATTTTTGCAGCTGGGGAGACTGCATAAATAGGGCCAGCCAATTCAGCAGTTGGATGAAGTGATCGACGTGATCAGAGAGCTGATGATCCGGTCAGTAGAAACTATCAGTAAGGAGAGGCTGAGCAAAAGGAAGGAAGCAGCAGCGCAGAAGCAGCAGCAGGAAGATGGAGTGGATGAGCAGCTCTAGAGGATGATTTGGGATCCAAGAGGATTTCCACAGCTGAGATGGGAAGCTCATGAGAAGGAGCTCATGAATTTTGCAGCTGAGGAGTATGGTGCAAGAGCATCTCTCCACGTTTGCCAACCAGCCAGCCAGCCACGTCAAGCGCACGCATTCAAAGATGAAGAGAGGTGTTGCCCTCATTTTGATTTAGAATTGAATGTAATTAAATGTTTAAGCTGTTGAGCTGTGAATTCGTGCCTTTGTGCAGGTTGTAGATAAGAAGGCCTTTAATGTTTGTAAGGTTGAGATCTAGATCCGGATAACGGACTAGACAACCCATTCAATGTAATTAAATAGGGTAGGTAGATTGGAGGGAAGAGCCCCTCAGGTAAAAGAGATTTTTAGTATCTCATTTTGGAATAAGTGTATAATGAGCATAGAAGAGAAGCAGAGAGCTGTGTAGCAGACTCCATGTACAAAATTTCTGAATTAATTTCAGACTCATGGCGTTCATATATTCTCTGTGTAGGCATCTTTGAATGTTATGCTCATGAATGTTTTACTTTTTCTATCATGCAATTGCTTTTATGCTATGTATGAATGATTTCTTGTTAAAATGTTTGAAATCTGAGAGGAAAGGGTTCTGGAATGAGTTTCAATAGTTTCTCTATCTGAGCAAGAGTTCCTGCAAGGAGTGCAGTTGAAGTTGTCTGCAAGGAGTGCGTTGAAAAAGGGTTCAGATAGGATAACTTTTGTTCTCATTCAACCAAAAGTGCAGTTGGGCACAGGATCCGTGCAAGGAGTGCGCAGGCTGAGTGAAGTCTCAGGGTTGCGAACCTAAGCGAAGAATTTAGAGACTGTTGCTACAAGAGTGNATGTACAAAATTTCTGAATTAATAAAAAGAAAGTTGTGATTCAGACTCATGGCGTTCATATATTCTCTGTGTAGGAATCTTTGAATGTTATGCTCATGAATGTCTTACTTTTTCTATCATGCAATTGCTTTTATGCTATGTATGAATGATTTCTTGTTAAAATGTTTGAAATCTGAGAGGAAAGGGTTCTGGAATGAGTTTCAATAGTTTCTCTATCTGAGCAAGAGTTCCTGCAAGGAGTGCAGTTGAAGTTGTCTGCAAGGAGTGCGTTGACAAAGGGTTCAGATAGGATAACTTTTGTTCTCATTCAACCAAAAGTGCAGTTGGGCACAGGATCCGTGCAAGGAGTGCGCAGGCTGAGTGAAGTCTCAGGGTTGCGAACCGAAGCGAAGAATTTAGAGACTGCTGCCACAAGAGTGCGCAGGGTTGAAGGGATTCAACCACTTGAAGGTGTTTGAAGTTTTCCACAAGGAGTGCGAGAAAGAGGTTTTTCTGAAGACTTGAAAGCCATGGAAAATATCAGGAAGGACAAGGGCTTAGAGAAACCATTAAAGGATAGTTAGGTGAAGTTGCGACTGGAAGTATTAAGAAGGCATCATAAGTTTGCGCCGCAGGTGGACAAGTTCATGGAGGAACACTTAGTTCATTCATAGAAATCGTCAGGGAGGAACGGACGGTCATAATTCTCTGAGGAGGATTAGCGAAATCCCGTGAGCCATTAGATCTCACGAAAGAGTAAAGGAGTTACGGCAGAATCATCGGAAGGGTTCTAATCTCAGGAGGAGTAGGACCGTAGATCCAAGCCACAAGGGCCGTTGGATTTGCACGTGGATACCTGTATCGGAATTTCATAGGTTGAAGTTCTGTGAACATTGCAATGGGAATCGCGATATCCCGAATCGTGAAATCCCGAAAGCTAAAGGATTGTGTGGGCCACAGAGGAGTTAGCAAGTGGACAGGTGGTGGATCATTGACACGGAGTTAACTCCGTTGTCCGTATCGGAATTTCGGGGACAGTGAAGTTTCGAAAACTTTGCATTAGGATTCACAATATTGCGAAGTCTGAAGTGCCAATGAAGTGAAGTGCCATGAAGAGTCAACCGCGCAAGCATGTCGAAATTTCAGAAAATTGGGATTTGAGAATTGCGGGAACAAGTTTCATGACCTCGCAATCGCCGAAATTGCGATAGGGAAAATCCCGAAAGGGGAAAGGAAACGTCAACGTTGACTGTTTCGAGTTTTTGGGGTTCAAGAGACCAATGCTTGACCACAATATTCGCGAAGCCGTGAAGTCCGATCTCCCAAGTGCAAAGAAAGGATCCCACGAAGACTTTCTGTGGGTGCAGATTTCCCGATAGGGAAATAGAAGAACCGTTTTAGAGTTCTTTGGGCCAATAGAAAAGGAAAGATTCTATGTCGACGTGGACCTTCCAACCTGCAGGTTGAGAGGAAGCATGCGTTGGCGTCAGGTCATGAGCATCTACCAGATTGGAGCAGACTATGGGATGATTTCACTCAAGAGGAGATCCGAGAAAGATCTCAGAGCAGTGATCAGAAGACAGACAGAGCTAATGAGAATGTTTCTCTTGTGGTAAAGAGCAAGAAGAAAGGAACTGAAAGTGACTTGAGTAAAGTTAGATGCTATTGTTGTAACCATTTGGGGAACCTTGCCTCTCATTGTCCTCAGAAGAAGAAGAAGAAGAAGAAGGAGTCAGAGGGGCCTGAGACAGCTGGTACAACAACCATAGAGGACTTTTCTTCAAAGTTCGATAGGGAATTTTCTTTGNATCGCCAAAATTGCGATAGGGAAAATCCCGAAAGGGGAAAGGAAACGTCAACGTTGACTGTTTCGAGTTTTTGGGGTTCAAGAGACCAACGCTTGACCACAATATTCGCGAAGCCGTGAAGTCCGATCTCCCAAGTGCAAAGAGGGGATCCCACGAAGACTTTCTGTGGGTGCAGATTTCCCGATAGGGAAATAGAAGAACCGTTTTAGAGTTCTTTGGGCCAATAGAAAAGGAAAGATCCTATGTCGACGTGGACCTTCCAACCTGCAGGTTGAGAGGAAGCATGCGTTGGCATCAGGTCATGAGCATCTACCAGATTGGAGCAGACTATGGGATGATTTCACTCAAGAGGAGATCCGAGAAAGATCTCAGAGCAGTGATCAGAAGACAGACAGAGCTAATGAGAATGTTTCTCTTGTGGTAAAGAGCAAGAAGAAAGGAAGTTCTGAAAGTGACTTGAGTAAAGTTAGATGCTATTGTTGTAACCATTTGGGGAACCTTGCCTCTCATTGTCCTCAGAAGAAGAAGAAGAAGAAGAAGGAGTCAGAGGGGCCTGAGACAGCTGGTACAACAACCATAGAGGAATTTTCTTCAAAGTTCGATAGGGAATTTTCTTTGGTTACCCTAGTTTCTAATGTCGACAATAGAGGATTCAGAGGTGATGTCAGATGGATTGTGGATAGCGGAGCCTCTAACCACATGAATGGAATCTGGCGAGTATTCCCAGACTTCACAGATATTGGTCTTGGCCGACAGGTGGCAAGTGAAGGTGGTATGGTGAGAGTTGTAAGTGGAGTTGGGAATGTCATATTCCAACTAGATTTTGGGGGACTCTTAGAGATTGATGGAGTTCTCTTTGTTCCAGGGTTGAGTGTTAACTTTCTCTCAGTCTCAGCCTTGTAGGATGTAGGATATTGTGTATTGTTTAAGAGGGAACATGTCTTTATCTATAGAGAGGGAGTGGACCCGGTAGAGCTACAGTTGATCGGTAATCGGGTGGATAGGTTGTATATGTTGAGAGGACAGCCTATGATGTATGATTCAGTGTTGGATGGGGAGCGTGAGGAGGCTTCTGAGACTGCGTTGGCACCAAGGTATCAATCTTGCATTCCGAGAGAAGAGAGAGAGTATCTTCTGAGCACTGTCAGAAGGCTCAGCCAGGTTGATCGAACCGATGCTCAAGATGAAGTGAGCTCAGGGTTTTGGAAGGTTGCCAAAAGCAGATCTTCTAGTTTGAGTTTTGTGCAGGTGTTGCGGATGGCTCCTGGTTCAGAGGGAGCTCCTATAGAGCACAGTGTGATGGGACTAGATGATGGAGATGGAAACAAGTACATCCCTTGCTAAGAGGGAGTCTTAGATTTTTGCTCGGGAGGTACTCCACATGTTTTTTCTTGTATGCGGATGTTACCTTAATGTTTACACTACCAGGCACTTAACTTTGTAATAATTTTTATAAATTTGTTTAAGTGGTTCTTTTATTAAAGTGAATTTTTAATAAAGTGTACCTTCTATTTTTAAAGTGACTTTATTTTCATAAAGCACTTATGTAATAAAGTGAAATTCACTTTAATTTTAAATGAGACATTTTGGAGGGAATGAATCATCACCCTTGATCTTGGAAAAGGAAAGATCTAATCCTGGCCTTTGTATCTAGGGTTGAGGAAGGTGAAAAGACACTTTTGGGGGGGAAATGTCATTTTCAGATTATAAAAGAATGCATTGGGTAATGTGCAAGACATGTCGAACGTTTGAGAAGACATCGGGAGGAGAGTTAGAGAAATTTTCTGAGAATGCTTCAGAGAGGAAAGTGAGCAACAAAGAGAGCACATTTTTCGATGAAAGTGGGCATGATTCCCAAGAAACATTTTCTGTAAATTTTTTGGCCGAAATATTTTTCTGTTGTGGGAGGTTGTACTGTACGGATTTGTACAGTCCGTACGGATTTGGAACGAAAATCGAGGAAATTTTCGGCACAATTTTCAAGGCAATTTTCATATTTTCGGTGGAAATTTTTGGGCTGTACGGAACAGTCCATACAATGGACTGTGGGTACGAAAAAAGACATACAGAAGAGGCGGGACATCGCTACGGTTTTGGCACAAAAAACTAGTAAGATTTCTGTGGGACAGATCTGGTGCTCTGAGGTATTTTCCTTGGCTGGAAATGTTGTTTTGCTGCTGATATGTACTTTCCTGAAGCTGAATAATAAATCTCTCTCTCTCTCTTGTTGGGTTTCCCCACATTGGGGTTTTCCCTGGTATTTGCCTAAATTTCTGCGTGTTATGGGTTGTTGTCCACTATGTATTTCCACTACATATTTTGCTTAGCAATGTGTATTTTTGCTTATGGAAATTTCTGAATGTGGGTTTTATGCATTTTTGAAATTTATGAAGACAGTTATCTCTAGGTTTCTAAGTGTTTGACATAATATTAGTTTACTAATTTTTTGTCATTAAAAATCTACACAAACTCCAGCTCTTTTGTTCTTAACCAGCTTTCGATATCTTCTTTTTTGGGATTCCATGGTCTCAACATTCCCTTCTAATGGCTCATTTCTCTTTGCCCTAATATTTTCTTGATCTGCCTCTGACAGAGATTCAACTTATCCCATCTACTCAATCCTCTCCTTTTCCTACCAACGACAACGAAACCATTTGTTGGTTTCTTACTCTTCTCTATTGGCTGAGTTTGTTGACCCAGGGTCCATGTCTCTCCAGGTTTCCAACAATTCCTCTAAAACTATCGACCCTCCTGGTAAACCATAAGGAAACAAAGCACACCGAATGCGCTGCGCAGTCTCACCTGAGATAGCTTTAATGGGTTGATGTAAGAATCATGTGTTTACAGCCTAGGATTGAGTGTGAGATATGAGAGCTATATATTGAACCATTATTATACCTTGTAAACGCAATATACTGTCATTGACGAATAAGCAGGAAATGTAATAACTCATTCATTAAGCACAATGATA
>JASDQU010259658.1:0-15353 GCA_032191745.1 Picea mariana
AGTGGGGTGAGAATCAATAGAAAGTGTTTGAAGAATTGAAGTATAGGATTAGTCAAGCCCTGGTTCTAGCACTACATAGCTTATATAATCCATTTGAAGTGGAAACTTATGACAATGGTATGTTATGGGTGTAGTGTTCATGCGAAGGGGGAGGTTAGTGTTATATCATTTAAAGTCATTTCATGGAGTGATATTGAAATACCCTTAATTGAGATGAGCATGTATATGAGTGGAAACTAATGAATGTGTCAAAATATAAAATAAAAAAATAGATATGTCACTATATTATTCTTACAATAATGGCTAACTATATATCTGATTCGATCAACTAAAGGTACAACCAAATAGGTACCTATCAGATATTTCTTCCTCGAGTGAGGGTACTTATGAAACACCTCTTTAAGAAACCTCTACTTACTACATTGTAATTTTTTTTATCTTTAACATGTAAATGATTAACAATTTAGATTTACATTTAATGTGAATTTTATTATTTGTTTATATAATTTTATTTGAGAGGAAAACAATTTTTTTTTTATCTTTAATAAATTTTTTAAATATTTCGGGGTTCTAATTATATTATAATGTGGCAGGATGCTCGTGGAAAATTCCCATCCGGAGAACATGTAAAAAATTAAAAATTACGACTTACATTATATGTGAATTTAATTATTTGCTTATATAGTTTTATTTGTGTGGCAATCAATTATTTTATTTGTTTATATAACTAAAATAACATTTTTTTTGTTTAAATATGTAGTCTGCGAGCCACGATTCTCATGATTCAGTCGGTAAGGAGGAGTTGTATTCATCCCTCGACCTAATGGTAATGATACATAAAAAGATCATTGAAGTGAACACGGTAATTGCTCACTTGTTATACCTTGAAGATTAAACTCTCGAGGTCAAAAAAAGGATCAAAATGGTTATGAAACAACTTAGGATATATAAGGTAATAACCACAATTTAAATTATTATTTTTTGTGTCATAAGTTCAATTATGAAAGTTTGTTTTTTAACTTTTACATTATCTAAACGAAAAAACATTTTATCTCTTATATAGAGTTATTTGGATCATGTTCAACCCGATGTTAGTAGTAGTGGCACTGCACAGACACCACATATTCCTTATGCGGGTCCTCATATACCTACCCGGATATTTAGTTCTCGATCTTCCATAGCTTTAGATGGGAGCTATGACACACACCCCTAGGTAGCCACACAACCAGGCTTTGGAGGTGGTGACAAAGATGATCCTAATGATGTGGATAAGACAGTTGTATTTCCTAGAGGGAGACGTGTTACCAACACAGGGACCCTTCCTTGCACATTTATGGTCAATGAGGAAGGAATTACATTAAATCAAATAAGACTCCCTGGTAGTTTTTAATATTTTAATTATTTCATGTTGTCTATCTCAAACATAGAACAACTATATAATTATTTTTAAATTAATGATCATATATTTTTGTGTGTAGGAAACGACCATTTTTATAGGAAATTGGAGACCAAGACATTGATTTTTTGGCCAACCATATGTACGAGGTGGAATTCCAAAAATTCCAACCTCAAAAAAGAACTTATGGATTATCTTGAAGGCCTCTTTGGAGTAAACAACTTCAATAAAAAATTGGCCACCTCCTTAGTTGGCCAATATTTAAAATCTATGTCAGATATGTATAGGGTTCACTTGAAAAACAAACCTAGGTATGAGCATCCTCCCGTAGTTACATAGAGGGAGTGAAAGGAGCTCATTAAGGATGCAAAGGAAAAAAATTGAGAAAAGAAGTAAAAACACCAACTGGTGCCCCAAGGTAAATTACATTTTGAATTCAATAGCTTTAATCTTCTTTAGATATAAATAAAAGTGTGGTATAGAACATACTTGAAACTTTTGATGATAGGTTTCCTGACACTTCGAAGGAAACGGAAGAAAGGATTGCAAAACATGGCTAGCACAAGCTAGGCCAGGGAGGCTACATGAAGTTACAACCACGAATTATAGGCACCCAAAAATATTAAAAATATTAGTTATATCACCTTCCAAATTTCAAGTAATTGTGGACAATAACATTAAAAATAAATACTCTTATGCAATGTAGGGTGATGACTTCGTAATCGAAACCATAGAGGAAGACCTCCAGATTGGTTATAGGTACGGCTATCAAGTTATTGTTGAACGTAGGAAAAACATGGGGCAAACCCCAAGATCCAATTTGCGGGATAAGGTAAATAAAAATCAATCCATGTGAACCTTTCATTACTTATAAAATACATTCATGTTTAATATCATCCACAAATTTAATGTGTTACTTTGTTTTAATCAGGGAAGTAACACTATCAACGAGCCCATTCGTATTGAAGAGTAGTGCATTGATTGTTCAACATCGCCACAACATGGTGCTCCTGAGTAGCCCCATTCCAGTGGGGTGCAACCCTATGGAGTTCCTATGAATAAGGCCCATGATGGTAATATGGATGTATATTAATCATATACTTAATAATTTTGTACTTCTAATTTTTTTTACTTATACATTTATGATTTTGTCCTTATAAATTTTGTGGTTTCAATGGAAGAGAATGTTGTACTTGAGTCTCCTTCACCTAAAGAGGAGTTTAGGCCAGTAGCCATTTCAACGGTGGAGACTAGTGCACTAGGTAAATAATTACATTGCAGAGGTTTTTTTTAATATTATTGAACTACTTCAATAATATTTAAAATTTGACCATATAAATTTAAATTTTTTTATTTATGTAGGGGATTCCCCATCACAGAGGCCTCCACACCATGAGTACACGACCAAGTGTGCTCTGCGTGAGAGGAGTCAAGCAGAATCATATGTTGAAGAGCCCCTAGAAAACAAAGACGTGGATGTTGATGATTTACTTAAGAACTGGAAATCACATAATAAGAGGCCTAAAAAAATGATGATGTATAATATTATTATAAGAGATGTTAATGTACATATAGTTAATATAGTTGGAACTTTTTTGTATGATAAACATCATTTATAAAAACCATTTTTTATGACATATGCCTTTGAATGAGTTCTTACATACTTTTTGTTGCATTTCCTTTGAATGAGTTATTGCATACTTTATTGTACTTATGTTAGTAAAATATGAAATATATATGGTTAGTAAAATATGGATAGAGAGATAAAACAAATCCAATTCTATTAATTTGTAGTACTTATGTTCAAAGCAAAAGTAAATCAAACAACTTTGTACTTATTTTATCTTATCTTTACAATCACTTTTTAATATTTTTAATGCATATTTTCTATTAAACATAGATTGGGTATTGGGGAATTGAGAGTGATGTTGTTCGAAAAATAGGATCGCAGAACAATAAAATAAAACAAATGCATGAATATAAGTACCTCTCAAATACCTGAGAATCCACTTTACTTCCTCCCAATTTTATTTACCTGGATTGTTCATATACCTTCTCACAAATCCCACTCCATGTTTTATATCTGGTTTTGTGCAAACCATCACATACATCAATCTACCAATTGATGATGGATAAGGAACCCTGGACATGTATTCTATCTCCTCATGTGTCTTGGGACACATTTCCTTAGTTAATTTGAAATGGTTTGCCAAAGGTGTACTAACTAGTTTTTCATTCTTCGTTCTAAACCTCTCCAACACCTTATCTATGTACTCACCCCGAGACAATGTCAATTTGCAGTTTTTCTTGTCTCTTTTTATTATCATACCAAGGATTTTCTTTCCAGCACCCAAATCCTTCATCAAAAATGAATCATCTAATTTCTTCTTGGGCACATTTATATCATGCATATTAGACCCTGCAACAAGCATGTCATCTACATACAATAGCAAGAAAATATAGCTTCCATTTTCTAACCTTTTAAAATAAACACAGTGATCAAAATGACAACTACTATAACCATGTTCTGTCATAAACCTGTCAAACTTCAAATACCACTGCCTTGAAGCTTGCTTTAGTCCATACATGATATTCTTTAACCTGCATACCAAATTTTCCTTCCCTTTGACCTCATACCCCTGTGGCTACTGCATATAAATATATCCATCCAAATCCCCATGGAGAAAAGTTGTTTTTACATATAACTGTTCAAGATGCAAATCTTCTACTACCACAAGACTTAAAATAGTCCTAATTGAAGTCATTTTAACAACATGAGAAAATATTTTATCAAAATCTATACCTTTATTTTGTGCAAACCCCTTTACAACAAGTCTAGCCTTGTACCGTTTTTTCCCTTCATCTTCTTCCTTCAATCTGTAAACCCATTTATTATGCAATGCTCGTTTTCCTGCAGGAAACTGAACCAAGTCCCAAGTCTGGTTATTTACCAAGGAATCCATTTACTCTTTGATTCCTTTCTCCCACTTCCTTTTAGTGTCTACCTACATTGCCTCTTCATAACTTTCTGGTTCACTAGAATCAATCAACAATAAATAATATAATGAAGGAGAGTATTTTTTAGGTGGTCTTATTACCTTGGTAGATATTCTAACAACACTTGCAGGAGTTAGAGGTACATGTTGCTCCTATTGTTGTACATTTTGATTTTCTTGTACCTTTGGAATTTATTTTTTAGTGACCTCATCAAGCACTGTGTATTCTAGTTTTTCTTCTTCTTGTTTCCTTCACTGCAACTGATCTTTATACATGGCCTTATCATTGAATATGACATATCTACTCCTAATGATTTTGTGATTTTCATAATCCCATAAGTGATAACCAAAATCATTAACACCACATCAAATAAAGGTACACTTCTTGGATTTTTCTTCAAGTTTGTTCTATTTTCTTTATCAATATGGACAAATGCTTCACAATCGAAAGTCTTCATAAATGAATAGTTTACCTCTTTACCTATCCATGCCTCCTCTAGAATGAAAGCATTCAAATAAATTGAAGGTCCTCTATTTATCAAGTAAACAATAATATCTACAACATCTACCCAAAACTGTAAAGACAACCCTACATGCAATATCATACTCCTTGCACGCTCCATGATGGTCATGCTCATCCTTTCTGACACACCATTTTCTTGTGGTGTTCCTGGAGCTGTCTTCTCTCTATGAATATCATGGTATGAAAAATAATCATCAAATTCCTTGTTGCTATATTCACCTCCATTATCTAATCTGATACACTTCAACATTTTTCCTATCTCATTCTCAACCAAAGGTTTTCATTTCTGAAAAGTATCAAAAACATCATATTTTTGTCAAATGTGATAAAGCCAAGTTTTTCTAGTTACATCATCAATAAAATTAACATAATGACGAGAGCCACCAAGAGATGATACTTGAGCTGGTCCCCATACATATGTATGCACAAGCTCTAACTTTTCATTTTTCTTTACCTTTCCAACTCTAAGAAATCTGACTCTCTTTTGTTTTTCATAAACACAATGCTCACAAAAATCCAAATCAATTTGTTTAATATATGGCAACAAATTTCTTTTGTGAAGTATTTGCATCCCCTTCTCACTCATGTGTCCAAGCCTATGATGTCATAGTGTTGTATCAACAATTGTAGAAGCTAAAGAGATATAATGTTCAGTATTACCAGTACATAAATACAATGTACCTACCTTCTCTCAGTTTTCTATCACCAGTGATATTTTGGTGACCTTCCATGCCTTATCTATAAATATAGACATACAACCTTCACTTTCCAACTGCCTAGTTAAAATTGGATTTTTCCTTAGATATCGAACATGTCTTACCTCTTTTAATAACCATTGGTTTCCATTGTTTTTCTTTATTTGTACCTTTCCCATTCCAACAATTTTGCATGGTGCATCATCACTCAAATGAACCTGTCCAAAATCACCTTGAACATAATCTAGAAAATATTTCCTATGGGGTGTGGCATGAAATGAAGCCCCTGAATCTACTACTCAAGATTCAAAAATATTATCTACAGAAAGAACCAAATCATCTTGTAACACATCACATGTTACATTTTCTTCCTGATTTTTCTCCTATTATCCATCTCTTTGTTTCTTTGGAGATTTGCAGTCTTTCTCCATATGTCCTTTCTTCCCACAATTCCAACACTCTATCTTTCTCAGTATGTATTTGGATCTTCCCTTCCTATAATTCCCATGGTTCCCTAAGCCATTTCCTCTATCCTTTTATCTTCCCATGTTCTCCAGAGTCAACACATTACCTGATGTCTCACTTGTGCTTTTCCATTGCATTTCCTCGCGAAGGATAACACCAACAACATCATCACATTTTAGAGTGTTTGGACTAGGGACAGAGTTACTTACAACCATGACCAAGCCACTCCATATTTTTGGAAATGAGAACAATATTAGAAGAGCCCTGACCTCATCATCAAAGTCCACTTTTATAGAACTTAGTTGATTAGTAACCGTATTAAATTCATTTAAATGATCTGCAATAAACCCACCTTCTTACATCTTCATATTAAATAATCTCTTTATTAGAAATACTTTATTGGATTCCTAAGGTTTTCATACAGTTTAGCTAATGCATCCATCATCTCCTTCACTGTCTTTTCTTTTGAAATATTGAAATCCATAGACACTACCAAGCTCAATCGTATCGTTCCTAGTGCCTTTTTATCAAGAACCTCCAATTCTTCATCCTTCATGGTCTTCGGATTCTTTTATATTCCATCCAATGGTAGGAATATATCCTTCTGATATAAATAATCTTCCATTTTCATATTCCATAATTGGTATTTTTGGCCGTTAAATTTCTTGACCCTAAAATTTCCATCTTCTGCCATTGCTCCCACTCGAACCAAGAACCCTCTTTTCCTACGCGTTACCTTTCGCTTTGATACCCGTTGTTAGAAAAAAAATATCACACAGCAATAAAATAAAACAAATTCATAAATAAAACACAGAATAGACACAATACAATAGCGACACATATATATGTGGTTCACCCAGTGTGGGCTACGTCCACCAGAGAAATTATCAGGTCCTTCCTTTTTATTATCCAACAAAATGAAGGGATACAACCTACAACACACCCATTGTAACTTCCTCTTCTTTCTCTCACAGTCTCCTCTCTCAGAATACAATAACCACACACATACATGACCGCAATACAATTACCTCATAAAAGAGGGTTTCCTTCTAGGGAAAAAATCCCTAAAATAAATTTTACCATCAGATTTGCGACCTTGTAATGAACTATCCAAATTGAATACGAAATTACAATATTTTACAAGGAAATGTTTCCTTTGGGATGTTCTCCCCCGNAATCAATTTGTTTAATATATGGCAACAAATTTATTTTGTGAAGTATTTGCATCCCCTTCTCACTCATGTGTCCAAGCCTATGATGTCATAGTGTTGTATCAACAATTGTAGAAGCTAAAGAGATATAATGTTCAGTATTACCAGTATATAAATACAATGTACCTACCTTCTCTCAGTTTTCTATCACTAGTGATATTTTGGTGACCTTCCATGCCTTATCTATAAATATAGACATACAACCTTCACTTTCCAACTGCCTAGTTAAAATTGGATTTTTCCTTAGATATCGAACATGTCTGACCTCTTTTAATAACCATTGGTTTCCATTGTTTTTCTTTATTTGTACCTTTCCCATTCCAACAATTTTGCATGGTGCATCATCTCTCAAATGAACCTGTCCAAAATCACCTTGAACATAATCTAGAAAATATTTCCTATGGGGTGTGGCATGAAATGAAGCCCCTGAATCTACTACCCAAGATTCAAAAATATTATCTACAGAAAGAACCAAATCATCTTGTAACACATCACATGTTACATTTTCTTCCTGATTTTTCTCCTGTTATCCATCTCTTTGTTTCTTTGGAGATTTGCAGTCTTTCTCCATATGACCTTTCTTCCCACAATTCCAACACTCTATCTTTCTCAGTATGTATTTGGATCTTCCCTTCCTATAATTCCCATGGTTCCCTAAGCCATTTCCTCTATCCTTTTATCTTTCCATGTTCTCCAGAGTCAACACATTACCTGATGTCTCACCCGTGCTTTTCCATTGCATTTCCTCGCGAAGGATAACACCAACAACATCATCACATTTTAGAGTGTTTGGACTAGGGACAGATTTACTTACAACCATGACCAAGCCACTCCATATTTTTGGAAATGAGAACAATATTAGAAGAGCCCTGACCTCATCATCAAAGTCCACTTTTATAGAACTTAGTTGATTAGTAACCGTATTAAATTCATTTGAATGATCTGCAATAGACCCACCTTCTTACATCTTCATATTAAATAATCTCTTTATTAGAAATACTTTATTGGATTCCTAAGGTTTTCATACAATTTAGCTAATGCATCCATCATCTCCTTCACTGTCTTTTCTTTTGAAATATTGAAATCCATAGACACTACCAAGCTCAGTCGTATCGTTCCTAGTGCCTTTTTATCAAGAACCTCCAATTCTTCATCCTTCATGGTCATCGGATTCTTTTCTATTCCATCCAATGGTAGGAATATATCCTTCTAATATAAATAATCTTCCATTTGCATATTCCATAATTGGTATTTTTGGTCGTTAAATTTCTTGACCCTAAAATTTCCATCTTCCGCCATTGCTCCCACTCGAACCAAGAACCCTCTTTTCCTACATGTTACCTTTCGCTTTGATACCCGTTGTTAGAAAAACAATATCACACAGCAATAAAATAAAACAAATTCATAAATAAAACACAGAATATACACAATACAATAGTGACACATATATATGTGGTTCACCCAGTGTGGGCTACGTCCACCAGAGAAATTATCAGGTCCTTCCTTTTTATTATCCAACAAAATGAAGGGATACAACCTACAACACACCCATTGTAACTTCCTCTTCTTTCTCTCATAGTCTCCTCTCTCAGAATACAATAACCACACACATACACAACCACAATACAATTACCTCATAAAGAGGGTTTCCTTCTAGGGAAAAAATCCCTAAAATAAATTTTACCATCAGATCTGCGACCTTGTAATGAACTATCCAAATTGAATACGAAATTACAATATTTTACAAGGAAATGTTTCCTTTGGGATGTTCTCCCCCGGACCCCACAGGAGGGGAAATTCCCCCCTGTAACCCCCCGCATGGAGGGGTGTACAGTCTTCATGGGGTATAAACATGGATAAAAACAAAGACCTCTAAATCAAGAAGATAATCAGGCTCCACAATCAACATATGTGCGGGGGGGGAGGGGCCATAGGAGCTTCCACCTTCACATGGTTGGACATGTTTAGTAGAGAATAATTTATTGGAGTTCTTTAATCTTGGAGAAATCCTCCCCCGATCCAACAGAGTAGAAGCATAGTCAATGTTGACTTTGTTGTTTCTACTTCAGATCGAGGGAGGTTTTCTCCAAGATTAGACGGCTCCAATAAATTATTCTCGAAACCAAGAGGATCTTATTCAGGAGTTATATTTAGTTATATATCTATCATTTTTTAGTTTTTTATCATCAAGTAAATCCATGTTTGAATCTAGGATGATGAGGGGATAGTCCAAAAAACAAGGCTTATAAGGTGCTTGGAAGCAATGTCAAGGTATGTTCTGACTTTCTCATGAAAATGCATCTTAGAGTAAACAATGCTACCAATATGATTTGTATTCATTTTATTGATATCTATGGAGGTTAAATGACTTTTCACTGCAGGTATTAGACAAACATAATGATGGATGATCTGTGGTCAAGGGAGGTATGTTATCCAAATCATTTTAATGACTATTTAATTTGAATATGTTTCAAGTACCTTGAATGGGACCTCATATGTCTTAATTTTATTGTTTCTTGAGTGTTTGTTTCTGGTGGGTTCATTCCATCCATTATTCCTAATTATTTTTCATTCTTCCTAGGCACAATGAAAGGTAGGGGAAACATTATAGATGTTAGATATGACAGTTCACTAAAGATATTCACTCAAAGCATGAATGGTGAAAGCAAGACTACAAAAAAAAAATATGGGATCACAAAAAAACAACATTATTGTGTAATGTTCATACTCTAGGTTCTTATAATCCTATGATAATCATCAAGAAAATCATATATCATCATATCTCAAGTCATCAAGCACATGTGAAAACTCCAACTTAACATATTTCATAGTTTTCAACACCACAATGCTCCAAGTGGAGTGAAGCAGGAACAACTGCGCTATGTTCCAAAAAATCCCTTATTTAATAGCATTCCTATTTATCCATCTATTACACACACACACACACACACATCCCAACCTCCTAACCCTTGTTTTTGAAACTCATACAACATAGTTTTTAGTGCATGCGATCAATTTAGCATGGTTTATATTGTGTCTAAACCAAGTATGCGAGAGCATGGAGTGAAGCAAGAACAACTATGCCATGTTCCATAAAATGCCTTCTTTAATATAATTCTTATTTATCCATATATTACACATTTTCGAAGATGAAGAGTTTGAGAGGAAGGTTGTTGAGACCATTAGTAGAAATGTTGTCAAGAAGATTGTTAAGGTCATTGACAAATTTGATCTTGAGTTTCCAACGGGATTGTGGTTTTCAATGGGATTGGGATTGTTATGTCACTCACGAGGGTTCAATTCTCTCAAGGGAATCTATCTCTTGCGAGTGGCTTGCTTATGTTACCCAACTTCTCCAGGCTAGTTGAATGCTTCCTTTGAGTTTAAAATAATTTATTTCAAAAAAAGTAAAAGAAATAGAAAAAGAAAAACAAATTTTTATTTATTGAGAATATGAGCTCTTCAAACTCTAGCTACAAAACTATTCTTCCCAATATAATCATGTCTTTAGAATGAGTGAGGTTAGGAAATCTCGAGTTGCCCAAATTTGGGCTAGCATACATTAATAAAGGAGGACAAGAGAAGAGCCAAAGTATTCTTCAAACTCCATAGAAGAAGACTCTAAAGAGACATATATATTTAAAAAATTACATCTAAGAGACAAATATTAGTCTACAGGGAAAAATTATTTGACGAATTTGTTAATCATTATCAGGAATTTCCACTACAAAATTTCTCATGAACGCTTCTAGACATGGTCTTAAATAAATGCCTTGAAATAATTTCCAAGAGAATCTTTGACATCAATAATATTTTTACACTTCCTCTTGCAGTCAATGATTCGAAGAAGGCATTAAATTATAGGTTTATCATAAATCCCTCTTGGGATGTTTTTTAAGAAACATGGGATATCATTATCCAACCCTAGATGAACTTTATTGAAGGACCCTACAGGTAATATTATCAAGCCATAAAATTAAAGAGGGTATGATCAAATAAATTCTACAAGGAAGTGACCTTGAGATCATAAATAATTAGTGGTCAATTACATTACTCAATGTGAAATTATTTTTCCCAAGGATCGTTATGGATTAGTTACTCTTTCTTGCAAGAATTGTTGCACAAATAGAAAACTAGGTTCGCTAGTGGGGGATAGATTTGGATAACTTGTTACTCTAGGAGAGGACATAGTAGCTTGATCAATTCAATCAAGATGTATTGTTCCCAAAGCATCCTTTGAGCAAGATTATGTGAATGACATTTTGGTTTTTGTAAGTATTAAGGTTCTCAGATTTGTCCTTTCCTTTCAAATGTGCACATGACCTTATTCATGGATACCTTTATCTGTTTTATCATTTTTTTATTTTTAAATCCAATGGACCTACTACTTACACTCATTTCTCTTTTATGATTGCACCATAATGTATTCAACGACTCCATTAATTAACAGTACATTCTATGTATATTTGTTTCTTACATTTATGTCCAATCCCATGCATCTCTAAAATACAACATAATTTCTGGGAGCAACGTAGGACCTAAAGAAGGGTTAGAAAGATCTAATTTTATTAAATTTTTTTCAATTATGTTCTTTCAGAAATGGGGACGAGGTACTCAGGGTAAGATCCACATTAACATAAATTAATAGTATTAAAGTGAAAGTAAAGACCATGAAATCCAAAATAATGGTCATTCAACTATATGAAAGGCTTTTTGCAGTATTCCTTTTAGACCATAGATCCTTCTCACTACATCTACATTGAATGAATTTATTATTTCTCTCACAACATGACTCTTGAATTTTTAGTATTGATATTGTCAAATTACCATAGGGTACAAAATTTGGTAGGAAGATCTCAAATTGTTTTGTTGGAACTTCTGGTAAGATTTTGAATAAACTTTGATTGGAAACAATAATGCTAATTGTGTTTCATAAATAGGACTAGAAGGGTGGGATTTACTGTCGGATCCATAACTTGTTTCCTTAGGGACATTCTTCATATTTTCAATTCTTCAGAAATAATTACATTGTACAAATGATTTATAGTTGTCTTTATTTCCTTGCCCCCTGTCCATGTGTAGAATATCAAACTCTTTTCAAGTTTGGGTGGATTTATCTTCCAAACTGATTTCCCATATGACTTCTTCTCTACATTTATTTCATTTTCCAAAATAAACTTCAAGACATAGTATTTAATAGGTTGGTCCATTTTCAATTGAGTCTAGCCCAAGTTGTTGAGTGGAGGATTGTTATCCTCCCCACCCATGACCAATTCTCTCTAGTCACATGTTGAGATCTTAATGAGTATATTGTTACAATGGTCTTGAGCCTTGAAGAATCCATTCTACCCTGGGTAAAATCCTTGGATTGAGGGATAACATAGTACAAATTTGGATTCTGCAAAGGAATTGTGTTGGATTCCACAATAATTCTTGCATTTATGGATCATATTGGCATCAAAACAATTGAATCCTTGATCATGGCACAGTTTCCAAAAATTAGAAGAGAATCAGAGATAGCATGGGTAAACCAATGATGAGGGAAAGGTTAGAATACTTAATGGATAGTAATATGTAGCTCCAAGAGGAAAATGGATACTTGAAGGAATATATATAGATGTTTGATTGGAGAATATCACATTTGGTAAAAGATTGTAAGACCTCCACAAAACTATTTTCATTATTGAAGAACCATTTTATTGAATGTCAAGACTCCCTCACCATTGTTATGGCCTATTGGGACAAGAGAAAATTTCAACTTGTACAATTGGGAGTGAAGGTAATTCAACTAGATAGTTGGAAGGAGGAGAGGCTCACCCAAATGATGACTTGACTACACCAACCATTAATAAAGAAGGAGGAATCATTAACAAAGCTACAAGATGTTGTACAGGAGAGTAATGAAGGAAAGAAATCATCCATTGCTATTACAAAATCCAACACCATGATCGATAACAACATCGTAAAATGACATTCAAATAGCTATCAAAAGGATTTTGGTGATTTTGAATAGCACAATGAAGGCATGAGTTCCAACATAATAAAGAATATGGCCTACGATGGTCAAGGTATAGTTAAGAGAAGTTAAGCAATTACAATCCCTATTGTAGTTGAATTGAAGGTCAAGCATGAAGGTATAGGTTTTGGTGGCAAAGAGGAAAATACCATGACCACCAAGATCACTTTTTTGCAGGAGAAAGATGTTGTGGAGTTCCCCTATCCATCAAAAGAGAGAGTACCAATGAATAAATATGGTAGCATGCTACCACTCCATCCTTCTTGTCACAAACTATAGAAGGGTAGCAATGATGGAAGTTAAAAGACTCAATATGCACCAACACTCATAACAAGTAGAAATCCAATCAATTGGAGGAACAATAAGAATGCCAATAGGTATGCATTAGAAAAGAAATACATTTTTTTTCATTGTTACAAGAACAAAATCCATAGCACTACCATAGTTATATATATTTTTTAAAAACACTTACAATGTGTTTGTCTTTCGACGCCCCATCGTCTCACTCCCAATGATTAAAAACATGGCTGATATAGATACTTTGTTGATGAATAGTTTCTAGGTCGTATGACTTTCGATGCCCCAAAACATGGTCGATATACAAATTTCATTGATGAATTACTTCTAGGTCGTCTATCTGTCGATGAATGAAACATCGATGAATAGTTTCTAGTTCGTCTGACTTCCGACAACTTAAATGTCGGAATTGGACGACCATTTTCACCATTGTAGAATTGATAATTTGATGACATGTGTCCCTCATAGACGTCGGAAGTGATACGACCATGAATTATGTTGGAAGTGACACAGTACCAGAATTGACATTTGGATGGACCAGGTTTTGTCGATATCTAAACAACATTACGTTGAAAGTGTCATCGGAAAATGACCCAAATTTACTAGTGTCTTTCAGCAAGTTATCCCTCATTGAGCATTTTGAAATGCATAATTGACTTCCTTTGAACAAAAATCCCTCCTTATTCAGATACTCTAATCAAGGAATTATATCCGTGATCACTTAATTCTCATATGCTTCATAGGATTCCTTGAATTCTAGGTCTTCTTTGTATAATTCCTTGAGATGGTCAAATCCCAAAGTACTCACTTGGAATTCCTACAAATCCAAACACCTCTTTCTCAAAGCATCTACAACTTTGTTAGCACTTCCACTGATATGTCTAAGAACAAATGTAAAGTTTTGCATAAAATCTACCCATTTGGCATGTCTCTAATTTAGCTTCTCCTGCTTACTTATAAACTGAAAAGCATGATTGTCAGTATAAAAAATAAATTCCTTAGGCATAAGATAATGCCTCCATTTCTTTAAAGCTTGGATCACTTCATAGAATTATTTTTCATAGTTTGAGTATTTCCTCTTGGCACCATTCAACTTCTCACTAAAATAAATAATAGGCTTCTCATCTTCACTTAGAAGGATACCAATGGTAATTTTTGGCCCTTGGTTATGGAAGGTTGTGAATATTAAGGAAAGAAGCATGAAATGTGAATTGCGTGGAAGACAAGTTGACTAAGATTGGGTTGAAGTGGCCAAAAGAGCAGAAAAGATGGAGCGAAGTAAGAGAAAGAAAGTCATTGGATGGGAAGATCGAGGAAGAAAAATAAGCAAGGAAGATGGATCATGGACGACTCAAAAAGTGGAAAAAGGCACCAATAGATGCTTTGGATCACCTTGCAAGGAAGAAGGAAAGATAGGTTGGCGAAGCCCTAAAAATGCAGGTCAAGTAGACCTAGGGTTTTGACACCTAGTTTTCGGCCTAAGGTTGTCTGAGAGTCATTTTAATGTATAAATAAAGGTCAAGAGGACTTGGGATGGGGCCAATTAAGGTATGATGAATGATTGTTGTTATTGCTGAGAGAAGTATTGTGAGGTGAGAAAAGTTGTGTTGTAAGATCTTCAGCTGGGTGCGAATATCAACCCTGCAGTTGGTTTCGTAGGGAGGGGAGAAAGAAGAAGATAAATAAAGAGAGAGATCAACAAGCTAAGAGTGCAGATAGAATTGTATGCTTTCATCTAATATATTATAAAGCAT
>JASDQU010259660.1:0-10015 GCA_032191745.1 Picea mariana
TTTGGACGCTCTGAAGCCATTGGAGCAGTCGGTTTGTCAGTTTGAGCATTGTAAGACATGTTTTTGAGCACTTTTGAGCAATTAATAATAATGATCCATTGGAAGCTGGACCAGGAGATGTAGCCCAAGAGAGGGGTGAAATCCTTTATCAATTGTTGTGTTTATGTGCTTATGTTCATTGATTATGCTACTATCTATGTGTATTTTGCATGAGTAATCCCTTAATTTATGTGTTGCAAAATTGATCCGTTTGATTTAAACACATAACATTTACATTGCAATAATTTCAAGATTTTCAAGTCTTCTTCATTTTTAGATCAATTTGTGCTAGAAAGGAGAAACTATTCTTTGATAGTCTTTGGGAAGAATGTGTTCAAGAAGAAGCAAGAGTAGCTAACTGAGAAGCAGTACTATCAAGAGATGAAGATCAATCTCTAGCTGCTCATACTAAAGGAGGAAGAAAGAGGTTTCACTTCTATAAAGAAACTCATCAACATAAGGAGTCTCACTCTCCAAATAAATTCATCCATTAAGAATCTCACCCTTCAAGGAGATTCCAGAAGTTTCAGAAAGGTCAAAGAAGAGAAAAATATTTCTCATCCTACCAATGTTATCATCGTGACAAGATGGGACATATTGCTAAGAATTTTCCAGCTAGAAGAAAAGAATACAAGAAGAGAAACATAAGGAACCATTCCCATACATTTGAAGATGAAGAGCCACCCACAAAGATGATAAAAGAACATATTGAAGACTATGTATTAATCTCTGCCCTCTCAGAATCAGTGTCACCTGGTGAGGACACTTGGCTCATAGATAGTGGTGCTTCCAAGCACATGATAGGTCAAAGAGACATTCTCTCTTGTCTTACAGAAAAGAACTTTCCCCAGAAAGTTACACTTGGAGATGATTACCAGTACCCTATCAAAGGAGTAGGAGAATCGAATTACAAACTTGATTCAGGGACCCCAATGAAGATGAAGGATGTATTATATGTACCATGTTTGACAAAGAAATTACTTTATATCTCATCTTTATATAAGAAAGTCTTTAGAGTTGATTTCATAGATGGATAAGTTCTTATGTGGCCCAAAGGAAAAACCATATAAGAAGCAATTATTATTGGAAAACAAGAAGGTGGCTTGTATAAGCTTAAAGGTCACTCAGAAGCACCCTTGACTCATTCCATTGAGAATCCATGTGAACTTTGGCATAGAAGACTAGCTCACATCAACTAAAAGGCATTACCATGTGTAAGGAAGGAATTCATAGGTCTACCAAAATTCAAGGTTGACCATGAAGGTGTGTGCAACGGATGTGCACAAGGAAAGAACATCAAGAACCCTTTTCCAAAGAGAGACAGTAAAGCAGCAGGAGTNGACTATTCTTGCAAAACCTGGGTTTACTTTTTGAAATCAAAAGATAAAGTGTTAGGCAAATTCAAGGAATTCAAAGCCTTGATAGAGAATCTCTCTGAAAGAAAGATCAAAATACTCGGGTCAGATAATGGAGGAGAATACACCTCAAAAGATTTTGTAAACTTTTGTAAAGATGTCGGGATCAAGAGGGAGATCACCACTCCCTACAATCCTCAACAAAATGGTGTAGCAGAAAGAAAGAGAAGAACTATAATGGAAGCAGTGAAGACTATGATCCATGATCAAGATCTTCCAATGCACTTATGGGCAGAAGCAGCAAGAACAACAGTGTATGTATAGAACATACTATCCCATAGTGCACTTGGGTTCAAAAACCATGAAGAGATGTTCTCTGTAAATAAACCAGAAGTAAGCCATCTCAAAATATTTGGTTGTCCAGTATTTGTACACATTCCTAAAGAGAAGAGAACTAAGTTGGAACCTTCAGGAAAGAAGGGGATATTTGTTGGATACTGTGAGGTCTCCAAGGCCTTCATAATTTATATACCAAGTTACCATCATATTGAGATTAGCAGAGATGTAACCTTTGATGAAGATGCAACACTAAAGAAATCAAGAAGATGTCAGCTTGAAGAAGTATATGAAGAAGAACCTGTAGCTCCCAGAGTTGCAGAACCAGTGAGGAAAGTCATAACTTCCCCTTATGAGGATATTTCAGAAGATCATGACATAATAGAATCTCAAGAACCTCCCCAGATGGAAATATCCCACAAGAGAAAGTCAGCCTGGGAATGATAACTTATTTGATATGGAGATAAGTACGGTGCCCCCGAAAGAACCATGAGACAAGTCAAGAAACCCAAGCCATTCTCCAGTTACATGGCTTTGATGTGTGATCTCTTAGAAAAGGAACCCACTTGCTTTGAATAAACCATTCATAAGAAAGAATGGGAAGATGCCATAAAAGAATAATACCAATCCATTATAAAGAATGATGTATGGTAAATATTTCCCAAACCGAAGAGAAAGGATGTGGTATCTTCCAAATGGATATACAATATAAAACATGTTGTTGGTGGAAGTATTGAGAAATATAAAGAAAGGTTTGTTGCTCATGGATTTTCTCAAAAGGAAGGCATTGACTATGAAGAGACGTTTTTTCCTATAGCCAAATACACTTCAATCAAAACCATCATAGCCCTTGCAGCGAAGATGAAATGGAAGTTACATCAAATGGACATGAAAACATCTTTCTTGAATGGTGTCATAGAAGAGGAAGTGTATATAGAACAACCTCAAGTATTTGAAATTGAATACAGAAAGACTCATGTATGCAGATTGAAGAAGGCTCTGTATGAATTAAAACAAGATCCTAGAGCTTGGTATGGAAGAATTGATAGTTTCCTGACGAGCTTGGGCTTTACCAAGAGTAAAGTTGACTCTAACATTTACTTCAAGGTTATGAATGATGATCCTATTATATTGCTATTGTATGTGGATGACTTATTTCTAACTGGAGAAGAAAATCTCATCACTGATTGTAAGAAGAAGCTCGCTACAAAATTTGAGATGAAAGACCTTGGCCCAATGCACTATTTCTTAGGTGTTGAGGTCTGGCAGAGCCCAGAGAAGATCTTCCTTAACCAAGGGAAGTATGCAGTTTGCATACTGAAGAGGTTTGATATGTTAGAGTGTAAATCCATGAACACACCCATGGAAACTAAGTTGAAGCTCTTGGTTGAAACTTCGTCAAAGTTGGTTCATGCTATGTTGTACAGACAGATCATTGTATTGTTGATGTATCTAATGAACACCAAGTCAGATATATGTTTTGTTGTGAACACCTTGAGTCAATTTCTAGCAGAACACAGATGTGTCTGTTGATGATTGAAAACATCAATGTAATTTCGCCTGCAAAGTGTTGATAATCCTATTATTATATAAGACTAAATAATGCTACTAGGTGGGACCCCCTTGAACTTTTGAAGATCGGGTCTATTCATTTTCAATGTTATGATGATGTGCTACAAAGTTACATGGTTGATGAGAATATGGTTGTCGTTGATATCATTTAAGTTTTGAGATATTTTTCCTTCATGATACTACAGCCTGCTATTCATTCATGGTATTTGTTCTTCTCGCCTATACAACAAAAATGTTAGTGAAAATTACAGAAAGGAATTTTGAGGGAAAGTAAATACTATATCTAATGCAAAAAAAAAGGAGACCTAGCTCTACATACTTGTTGATAGTGGTTAAGTCCTAGCTAACAAGGAAATGTCTATGAAATATTTATTTTTTTATATGCATATGGTGGAAATTTTGGTGGCGCACTTTGGCAAGGTGACAACGCAATGGCTATGCATTGATTAATGGGATCGGTGGCTGACTTACATATGTTATAACGTTGGTGGATCATGGAAGTGATGGCTTTCATTTTTATGGTGATTATGCTATGTTTTGGTTAAATGTTTGATTATGATGCTATACATGATCATTTGGATTGTGTAGTGGTCGAGCGATTTATTTGAGTTATATCGAGAATGTAAACATGGGTGGCGCATTTGGAAAATTGAATGAAAATGGTTGGATTATTATTTGGACTTGGATTATACTATGGTTTGAATGTGTTGATACTATCGATGAACTAGTTGATTAATGGCGTTAATGGAAGGCTCATTGGCATGCACTATGGAGTAAATGAGATATGGGTGGAGGCGACGTGCATTTACTGCACATCACCTTTACCCTTCTCGTTGGTCGCCACCCTAGTCGGACTGTTGTTTTAATCTTGTTGTCGTGTTCATACTCTGGATTTCTAGTAGTGTAAAACCGCTCGGCCACCTCTCGTCTTAAGGATTTCGAAGAGAAGGTATGTCTCTTTTGGCCATTCTTGACTTCACTCTAGTTATGAAATTATGTTGGCTCAGTTGTGTGGGGTTGTGTTTGTCTTAAGTGCTGCAACTGTATGGAATTTTGGATTCGAATGAAAATACATGGTTCAGCTTGTATCAATTTAAGTTCATTGGATTTTTAGTCTTCCTGGGTGATAGTTATTTATTACCACTGCGTGTTGGTTGAAGGGTTTTGTTTAAAATCATGGTTGGATGATTGTCTTCTTCGGCCTTGTTGGATGATTAAGAGCCTTGTTTCCTTATTCGGCCTTGTCAAGGGACTGTCTCTCATCCACAAGCATCACATCCCTTCACATAAAACTTTGGCCTCAAATTCTCACTAAAGTTAGCTCCATTCCTCCTATGAAGGCTACTTTGAAACCCTAAACCCTCCAAGCCAAGGTTGCATAGGGAAATTGTCGAGCCTGTCAAGTAATTTCTAGTCACAGTGATCTATTACTTGAATACGGGCTCACTTGTGGGTAGTATAGCCATCATGTTGGTTTAGTTTCTTGTCACTACCTCTGTGATAATGGCATGAGCCCCACATTGCCAATTGCACTTCTAAGGGTCATGGTCACCAGTTTATTGTCAAAGAATTAGTTTTTGTTATGCAAGGGCCTCTGCCATTTTTTGTTTTGGTTCGGAGGTACATACCATTATCATGCTTGTTTGGTTTATTGCTTCCCTCACCACAGTGCCAAATTGTTGGTTATTATATAGCCATTAGAGTGGTGCTTATGATGTTCAGATAATGGTTGGCATTAGTCACAGGGGTTTGGTGTTGTCCACGTATGTCGCATCCTGTAGGTGATGTTCTGAGAATTAGAAGACTGGATTGGATATGTTTACTGCATCTTTTTACACTTGAATGCGTGCGGCCTGGTCACTCATAGGCGAATAAATAAATGGCCCAGAATGAAGTTTTGAGTTATATCATGGTTACATATATTGTTGTGTGGTTATGGGAATTATGACACTGTGTAATTCTCTCAGTCGTGAACCACGTATAATATGGATGGCTTTTTTCGTATGCCCAGTGATAACCCTGAATTCAAAGCGTGTTTGTCTTTTGTGATGGCTCACTATTGATGATAGTTGTGTGGGACGTTTGGCCCAGTTTTGAATAGCACTAAGATATTTTTTTTTATAGTGGCATGGTTACATGGTTTCAAAAATTCGTTTCTGCATATCCTGTGTATAAACGATGATTGTTGGTTGTATAGACAATTGCCTTTCAAGCGTGCCATGTGAGGTGTTGATTATTTTGATCTTTCTATTGCATATATATGTATGGGAACAATATCATTACAAGATCTCGATTGGCTCTATTAACAGAAGTAGAGTCTTCGTTATTATTTTTTGGAAACACTACTTTCAAATATAGACATGGATTGGGGAAATTTATGGAAATGATGGATGTTAATGGTTACAGAATGAATGTTGTTGTTGACTTTTATGACACGCAGAATGTAAGAATAAAGGGAACAAAACCTCTTACAAATTGTGTGAAGTACTTATGTTTTGCGATAACACTGTGTTGGATATTAATGGACAGTAGAATTAAACAAATGCACAAGAATTATTACTTATTCATCTAATTGTCGGTTGATGCATATTTTCCTTACTACAAATATGTTATGGATTGCTTGATTAATATCATGAACAGTAAACATTTGTTTCCCCTCGTTATCTCATTTTTCGCTAATTATAAACCCCTCACATATCCCATATTCATTTTTCCACCCCCTGTTCTGATATTGATCATAGCTAAGAAAATCTATGTGTTATATTGGATAGAAATGATAGAATTCTGTGGATTGAAGTGAGGTTTATTGGTTGCTTACAGTTGATTGTTTTTATCATTGAGCAGTGACCATATCTCTTCCCTTTCATTATATCATGTTTTTCACAAATTACAAACCCCTCATGTATCCCTGAACATTTTTTCCACCCCCATGCTCATTGATTAACATTAGAACAATTTGTATGGATTAGATTGCATGAGCCTGATACATTCTGAGCCAAATCTATTTCGTATTTTTAAGGAGTTTTCATGCATGGTTATTTAAAAGACTATTTGCTAATTGTTAAAATATGCAAGATGAGTTTTTTCAGTTGGGGAAGCCATGGCCTAGGAAACAGAGGTAGAGGTAACTGGAACTGAGGCCCAAGGAGGCCTAGGTTCTCAATACATTTTGATGTTGATTCTGAAGAGCTTGGCCAATTGTTCCATGTTGGGTTCTTTAATTGGATTGGACGGAGAATAGTTTAACCGAGGCCTGAAAGGCCTCCCTTCCAAGCCCCTCAAGCCCCCGGTATACTTGTTCCTCCTCATGTCTCTTTACAACTTGAAGTCCTGGAAAATGATGGGTGGCAGGAGATTATTCACCCGGTAGTCTCCCAACACCGTGGCTGGCCAAACTTAAATTTGCTTGCTCCCCCACCTTTGAACCCCATTGCCCAAGCTGCCCCTAACAACTCGTTAGTGCAATCCTCCCATGCCAGCAAGAGATTGAAGACTAGAGCCCACCATACATCTGGTAAAGGAAAAGTTGTCACTGCCCCTTCCTCACCCTCTGATGACTCTGGAAAATCTGTGTCTTCACAGATGCATCTGAGGGATGATTTTTCCCATGTTATTAGTGAGATAAAGCCTAAAGGCTCTGCCCAACTCAAGGAATTTTCAGGGAAATCAGGAGGTGACAACAACAACCAAGGAAAGGTTGCTTCATAGACTAGAAAATATGGTTTTTACTTTTTATGTCAATTATTGTTTTATGACAGTGGTCTCCATGGATTTTGGACATCATGTTTCATTTTGGACAGTAGGTCTTATTTTGGATATATGAGTATTAATTTGAATTATTTTCAAATTTTATGAGCTAAAATTGTCAAGGAAAAATATGTTTTGAAGGGAGACACAAGGGGTGTGTTTGCTTAACAAATGGATTATGTTATGATGTGATGATAATGGATTATGTTATGATGTGATGATTGTTATTCACTAAAGCAGTCACAAGGGGGTCCCACCTATTAGTTAATATTTAATTATGACCATATTATGATTATTACTTCCCCCCCCCCCTTCCTTAACTAAAGTTAGTTAAGGATTTATGTTAGCTTAACTAATAAGTTGGTTCAACTACTCTAACCAATTCTAAATTGTTAAAAGTTGAACTGAGGAGAGGAACAGCAGGAGGAGAGAAGCACAAACAATGCTAAGGTTTGCTCTTTGAGTTGTGTTGAGATAGTTCAGTTTTCATTCATTCATATATTCATCATAGCCTAATTCTCTTTTGTGATAGCAGGGTCTTATTGTAGACAACAACATTCAGGGTTGAATCAAATCATTCAGACACTTGTTCTTTAGAGGTGTTGATCTATCTTTGATAGTCTGTGTAGACTTTTTTGTTTGTGAATTAACTTTAATGACTGATAAAGGCTATTGTGCAGAGTCAAGTGGGAAGCAATCTGTGGCAAGATGATCCATCTTTTAGAGTCCATTTTTGGTTTTCTGTCAGAGGTCCTTTTGTATGTTCCATCGGGGATTTCTAAGTTTGACTTTGGTCCAAGATTTTTGTGTGAAGTTTTGTAAAGACAATGACTCTTTAGTGAATTGGAATGAAATAAGGGATTTCTTTATGTCTCATCTAAATTTATTATGATCTTGGTGTCTTTTACTTATGTTCTTACATTTATTTCAGCAACTGATATTTTCAGAAAAATACATAAAAATTGAATTTCCAGCAAGCTTTTTGTTGATAAAAGACTAGCCTAAGCACTTGTAATTAGTACTTGTGAGTTAGAATATATATTTTTGTTGGCTATAAACATAGGGTGATATTCCCGTCTACTTTAATTTAGCCAAGTAAAGTATGAAAATTCTTGAGTAAGATCAATTCATATCTTGTCCTCAACATTTATTTGGCGACCGTACTAGGGAGATCTTTGATATCTCTCTGGTTAAATTCTATACTCGATTTTTCATCGATACATCTTTCTTTTTTGTTTTGATTCTTTGACTGTTTTTCTATTCATGACTGTCCCTATTGCAAGACAAACCAATCTTGAGCCCAGTCTCCAAGACTAGACCAGCATTGCTTTGAACCTGTTTCATACTATTTTAGACACTGCTAGGACCCGTGTTGAGCTTAACCGTTGTTGGGCAGCAATTCAAGGAGATATTAGTGTCCAAGAACAATTGGAAGCTAGACGTAGGAAACCCATACATAAACAATAACCTCTCGTTTCTTCATTTTTGGCCTTTCTTTCATGACCTTAGATTCTCGTGTTTCTAGAAGAAGAAGAGGCTTGTCACCTGAAATCAATCCTATTGCTGAAATAGGAAGGAGAAACGTTGTGTTATCTGTCCAACAAAGTGCTCTAAGGAGAACTTTATCTGATTCATCCATCTCGTCTTTCTTTCCCTCACCTATCATCCACATAATGGCATCTAGTGGTGGCTCTGGTGGCACTGGAAGTGCTCCATCTTCCCAATCTTCATCATCATTGATGATTAGTAGCTTGTACAACCACCATATCTCGGTCCAATATACTACAAACCCCACCAAAGTCATTAAAAAGTATGTCCTTTTTCAGTTCAAAGAAGATGCCACGACCACACCATGGCATGTGTCTTCTCCTCTTAACCTAGCACCTGCTACTCACCCGCTTCCAAAGTTTAAAGAGCATCTGCCTAAGTTTTCAGGAAATAACACTGTCAGTACTAATGAACACCTAGTGGTATTTTCGAATGCTTTTCATAATATAGGGGCTAACAACAATGACACTTGCATGCGCTTGTTTTTCAATTCTTTGAAAGGAAAGGCTGCGGCTGATTTCTTTGACCTTCCTCCTAAGATCTTGTCTACTTGGGAGGAACTGATTTATTGGTTCTAATCCACTTACGGGCAATCCAAAAGCCATACTGAGAAGTTAAGGGAGTACAACAACATCATTTACAAAGATGGTGAGACCATTACATCCTTCAACTTGCATTTTACCAATTTGTATAACCAAATCCCCGAACTTATCCACCCCCAGAACCAAGCTGCCTTCATGCATTACTACAATGCATTGCCTTCTCCTTATCGTCACTTCCATGCGCTTGTTTTTCAATTCCTTGGAAGGAAAGGCTGCGGCTGATTTCTTTGACCTTCCTCCTAAGATCTTGTCTACTTGGGCGGAATTGATTTATTGGTTCTAATCCACTTACGGGCAATCCAAAATCCATACTGAGAAGTTAAGGGAGTACAACAATGTCATTTACAAAGATGGTGAGACCATTACATCCTTCAACTTGCGTTTTACCAAGTTGTATAACCAAATCCCCGAACTTATCCACCCCCAGAACCAAGCTGCCTTCATGCATTACTACAATGCATTGCCTTCTCCTTATTGTCACAGGCTTGAAGAAAAGGCCATTGATAACCTCAGTTACGCTCTGCACACTTGCTCAGTGTATGAGGAACAACTTGAACGAACCGTTCTATCCTAAGGAGAATCAGTTAGACAGATATATATGTCCTCTCTCTTACAGTTGGTACAAGACATGAATAACCATATGATATATTTTGAGCAGAAAGGTATTGTCAACCCCCTCACCCTTGGAGCTTCATCCTCTTCTACCCCTCTTTTTAGAAGTTTGGTTGAAAATAATTTCTATTTGAAGGCTATCCTACCTCGGAGTTGGTGTAACTTCTGAGAGGAACACCACGAAGAAACCACATGTGAGGTAAA
>JASDQU010259661.1:0-15746 GCA_032191745.1 Picea mariana
AATTCTTCAAGATATATAAGAAAAAGCATTTTGTGGTTTTCTCCCGATTTGGGTTTCCATGTAAAACACTAGTGTACTGTTTATGTGTGTGATTGTTTATTTCTTACTGCTCATTATTGGATAATAATTCTACATTGATATAACATTTGAAGAAAAAGGATTATAATTACTCTATTAATTATTCACCCCCCTCTCAGTAATCCAACATAGCTCACTAGTCTTGGAGACTGGTTCTTTTGGTGTTTTGGTCATGGTCTTTCTTGGAGAGCTATAGTGCAATATTGTATTGGTTGAAGGAATATATATTGAGGATTTTGGTTTCTTGGTTTTCTCCCCCACAAGGTTTCCCAAGATAATATTTGTTTTTTATTGTATCTGTGATTATCTATCTTTCAATGATCCTACTACAATTGCTATTGGATTAAGTAATTGTAATTGTGTAACTAGAAAGTTTAAAATTACAACATCGTGTTCTGGCTGAGCAGTTAGAAAGTGTTGGAGAGAAAGGTGTACAACAAGAATTTTTTTCCTAAAATGGACCTCCTATGGAAAATATACTAGTATAGACCCATCTAACTATGTTTCTACAAAGAGTTGAGAGGGATCAAATCCCTTGAGGTACACACCTATTTGATGTGATGCATTTAAATGTTTTTGATTGAGGTAAAAACCTCTTTGACATGACGCTTCAATTTTATTTTTTTTAAATTTCATTTATTTAATATTATTTGGGATGGACAGACACATCCCTCCCACCCAGGATGTAGAAATGCCCCGCTTGATGAAAAAATAATTAAATTGTATGTCACATCACACTAAGTTAGAGGTGTACATAGTGAAGGTTTATTTATATTTATCCATTAATGGTTTTTTCCATGTAAGCTAGATTAATATACAGTTAAGAGGTGACAATTAAAAATAATAATGAGAATTTTACATTTTGATGCACATACAATAAATGATAATTATCATTTATTGTGCACATACAAGAAATGATAATTGGTAGTGGATAAAAGATAACTTACATGCCATAAATACATTATTTTTCTTTTTGAAATTCATATAATCTTAAATGTATTATGTTGCACAACTATTTTTTAATATATAATAATAGATTTTAATTTAAATATTATATTAAAATTTAGTCAATAATAATTAAAAAATTAATTCAAAAAATGATGTAAACAAAATAATATTTATTATTATTATTATCACTTTTATTATTATAATGATGATGATGATGGTTAACGTCTACTGAGACCCAAATTGGTCTATTGGACTTACTTGATTTATTTAAAATTTTATTTCGATGCTTGAAAAGTATTAAAAGAAGTGTTCCAAGATCACTAAAGTTTTGATGACTTAGAAGGTTATGAAGGTTGGTATTGTGACAAAAAAATGGAAATTGGGATCTAATTTGGGTATACGCGGGGCATTCTAGGAGAAAGTGGTTTTCATATTCAACTCTCTCGTTGACACAAAGGTGACAGATTCTTTCTTGCCATCATTTTTTGGGGATTGTCTAATGCCCAGTTTCATTACGCAACTCATGAGAATGAGATTATTTTAGAAATATTGATTCTCTCCTTTATGATAGTCAAAATAGAGAGATACTTTTGATCTTCAAGGTTAGGGTTAACCACCTTGTTGGACACACAATATTTGGAATTGTGTTATTGTAATAGTAATGTACATATAAAGAGTCGTAGGCAATAGGAAGAGTCATTTGTTAAGGAATAAAAATAGTCATTTATTATTTTATTTATGTACCTATCATGTTAATGTGATCGACATCAAGTGTGGAGTTACCTTTCTGTCATCCCTGGCCTGACATTGGTATCATATTCATGGTCTAACTCCATGAATCTCTTCCCTGGGTGTTTCATTTTTGTTTGTCCTTATGCTCTGTCTCTCTGCCTACCATCCCATCTTTTGATTCTTTGATCAACTCCTATGATTGCACTCCACCAAGATCTCTCCACTAGGGAACCCTTGTAACACTCCCAACCACCTTATGGGCAATGTCACTTAAAAAATTTCTTTTCATTAGCTTCGATAACATTTTATATTATCTCAATTACCAAAAAATCAATAGAATATCTCTGATAATAATTAAAAAATAAACATACATTTTTCAATGCGTGATTATATGAATATTCATAACATAATTATACACAATCATAATAGAATTATACATGCAACATCAATAACAGAAACCCATGACAACAATTGCAAACATATTATTAAAAACATGATTTAACACACAATTTGTCACTTATCTTTGAAATAAAGAAACAAACTACAGAAAGAAATTCCACGTTCCTCGCAGCCTTAGACCACATTATTCATAAATCTCAACAGTGGGTTACCCCCGAGCTGGGGATAAAATACACTTGGGTAAGGGTTCCAAACTAGGATAAAGTATCTCACTCAATAGGAGCTCAGTCATAGGTGACTCGATTACTGGAAATTCTGTCACAGATGTCAATTCACACTGACATCCTACAACCTCTCATTCCCCACATGCTTGTCCCACCCCAGGAAGTGTGCCCCTTCTCTTATCAACGGTCCTTTGGCTTCCCCACTTCCCTTCTATAGCTTCAACAACATATCGTACAAGAATTCCTAGAGCCCTATCGTTGCAGTTTAGCACCATGGGAAATAATTTCCAGCAATTCTCTGGCCTAGAGAGAATGCAATCTTCCATGGGCCTGAAAACACGCCTCTTCAGTCCAACGTCCTATGAGCCTAAAAACCCGCCTCTTCGGTTTAATAACCCACAAGCCTAACAACCCACTCCTTCAATCTAGATCTTTAGGTTAAGCCATATACATATATCTATGATACTATTCAGCATCCTGGTCATAGTAATAATTGGGCTCATTGACAACAACAATCGGGTTCACTCACTAATAAAATCTATGACAAAACAGTTAGGTCTTGACAGAACAATCGGTTCCCTCAAATCTCATGATGGTTGAATAATTTCCCCCCCGATGACCGAATGACAGAATGGATTAAGTCCAAACCATTTGACTGCATGTTCCCAACTTGACATCTGTCGGGTTGAGAAATGTCTTYAGTCCACCACATGTTTCCAACTTGACACTTGTCATGTTGAGAACTGCCTTTAGCCACTTCTCCCCTCCTTATGACCTAGCATATAATAATATATCCTAACTTTACACYTTTTAAGAAATATTAATAAAATATTACTTTTTGGGTTTAAGCCCTATTGACCTAGCCCCCATTGACCTCRRCTAGTGGATTTTAAGCCCCCCMAACTATTTTAYGTGGTCAGTCTATCGTAGGGATGTATTTTTCATTAATTTTCATGTGATTACATTTACATATCAGTACAAAAGTACTTGTCTTTTGCATCCAAGCTCACTGACCTCAAAATATACAGTTCGTGCACTTAAAACCAATGTGCGCGGAACTTATGAGATGCATGCATTATTTCCTTATTGCACCAACCTTGTTCCCTTTAATAGGTGTGCATTACATCATAAATAATATACAAAATGCTTCTCTACCCTTCAAAAACATGTGCACTAAACCAATGCACGTTGAATCCAAGGTTGCACGCCTATTCCTTCAGTGCACCATCCTTTTTCACTAACTCTTATGTGTGCTACATTTCATTAAGTTGTTTCACTTTCAGTACATCATTCTTGTGTACTTACACAGGTGCACACCAAACATTAAACTGTGTCCTGTATTATTTTATAACTGTGTGCTCTCCTTTGATGTGAGATCCACGTGCACTAACTTAATGCGCACAGAATGAAACCAACAAACTTGTTACTTCAAATCACCAACTTATAAGTAAATTACAATTAAAATTATATGTACAATTCTGGGGTTCATCCTAGGGGTATTACAATCCCTTCCCCCTTATTTATGCACTATCCTCAGTGCAATATATACACATGTACAATCAAAATGAAAAAAAAAAAGAAAAAAATATGCAGGTATTCTTCCTGTATAACATATTCATGTTCCCAAGTTGCATCCTGAGGGTCATACTAGGTCCATTGGACCTTTACCAGCCCCATGGATCGATTCTAGAGCTTCTGGATCTTATGATCCAATATGTGCACCAGACGCACTTGAAAACCTCCTCCTTGCTCCACCTAAATCACATTCCAATCAATGACATGATTAGTATTAGGTATATATATATATATATAAGAAAGGATACATGGAATGCATTATGAATATGCATTGATGCAGGAAAGACAAGCATATATTCCATAGGCCCAATCCTTTCCAAGATTTCAAATAGCCCACAAAACCGTGCTGCCAACTTTGAACAATTTCCCAACTTAAGGGAAAAAAAAATTGCCTTTACTTTCAGGAACACATGAGCTCCCACATTAAATTCCATGTGATTTTTGCCCTTATCAACATAAATTTTCTTCCTATCATGCGCAACCTTTAAATTCTGTTTTTTTTTTATCATCTACTATTCCATTTCCCTAAGTAGTTCTGGCCCAAATACTGCGTGGTATGTTGGTTTGTTCCAGTTGACTGTTGTATTACATTTTATGCCATAGAGTACCTCAAATGGGCTCATCTTCAGAGATTCTTGGTACCCATTGTTGTAGGAAAACTCCACCAAGTGTGGGTAATTCACCCATTTGGATGGTTTATCCATGACATAGATTCTTAACATATATTCAATTATTTGATTCACCCTTTCTTTCTGCCCATTTGACTCTAGATGATAAGTTGTGCTAAAATGCAAATTTGCTCCAAATCCCCTGAACAATCCTTGCCAAAATTTTGAAGTAAATTTTAGATCTTTTTCAGACACAATTGTCTTGGGAATTCCATGCAATTGAGATATCTCTCTCAAATAAACATCAACTATGCTAGCTACCTTTTGAGTAAGATTTACTAGAAGAAAATGGGAAGCTTTGGTAAGCTTGTCTACTACCAAAATGATGGAATCATGCTTCGTGTTAGTTCTAGGTAGCTTAGTGATAAAGTCTATTGTTACCACTTCCCACTTCCACTCAGGAATGGGAAATTTTTGTAGCAGTCTAGCTATATGTCTATGCTCAACCTTGACCTTTTGACATGCCAAACACTTGGCAATAAAATCAACAACTTCTTTCTTCATCCCTGGGCAATAACCTTGACTCTTGACAACTGCAATAGTTTTATGGTAACCTAGGTGTCCAACATAAGGTACATTATGAATTTCTCCAAATATCAGATTATTCAATTCCCAAGAATTTAGCACATAAATTATTCCTTTGTATCTAATAATTTCATCACCTTCCAACTTATATTCTTCAACTTTCTACTATAAATTACCTTGTTGAAGTTTTTCTTTTAACTACATATATTTCTTATTTAATTTTGCGGCTTCTATAATTTTATCTTTCAAGTTTGATTGACACATGCTAATGGTGGTAGAATGCATCTCATGCACTCACCTATTGAGTGCATCAACCACCTTGTTCTCTTTACCTTTGATATGATTTATATAAAAATCATATTCACTGAGTAAATTTAACCACCTGCTTTTCCTGGCATTTAGAGTTGGTTTTCCAAACTACTATTCTAGACCATAGTGGTCTATCCTCAAATCAAATATTTTTCCCATGGGGTAGTGTATCCACATATTTAGGGCATGCACTATAGCTTCCAACTCCAAATCATGAGTTGCATAATGTCTTTCATACTCTTTCAACTTCTTTGATTCATAGCATACCACATAACCATTCTAACTAAGGACTCCACCCATTCCTTCTTTACATGCACTAGTGCATACAAAGAAGTATTAAGTTGGATCAACAATCCTTAGTATTGGATCACTTGTTAATAAATTCTTCAAGTGTTGAAAACTTCTTTCACAATCTTGTGTCCATTCAAACCTCACATCCTTCTTCTGCAAGGAAGTGATTGGATGTGCATTTTTTGAGAATCCTTCAATAAATCTCCTATATTAACCTACAAGGCCCATGAATGAGCTCACTTTTGAGACATTTCTTGGTGTTGGAAACCCTTTAATGGCCTTTATATTTTCATGATCTACTGTTATACCCTCCTCGGAGATAATATGGCCCAAGTAGTGGATTTGCTTCTAGTAAAATGAGCACTTGCTCAACTTAGGATGCAATTGATGCTTCCTCAATATCTATAACACCATTCTCAAGTATCTCTCATGTCTTCTTTAGAAATATAATATATCAAAATTTCATCCAAGAGGACAGTGAAAAAATTATCCAAATAATTCCTGACTACACCATTCCTGAGACACATGAAGACAACTGGTGCATTTGTTAACCCAAAAGGTACCACTGTGAACTCACAATGGCCATACCTTGTTCTAAAAGAAGTCTTGTTGATACCTTCTTCTTTAATTCTTACCTGATGATAGCCTAACCAGAGATCAATCTTGGAGAATATTTTTGCATCTTTCAGTTGACAAAAAAGGTCATTTATCCTTGGCAAGGAATACTTGTTCTTTACAGTTACTTTCTTCAACTTCCTAAAGTCAATACAATGTCTCAAAGTTCCATCCTTCTTCTTTACAAACAATACTATGGATCCCCAAGGTGACACACTTGGGCGTATATACCCCTTTTTTAGAAGCTCTTCAAGCTACATTTGTAATTCCTTCAGTTCAAGTGTACTCATCCTGTAAGGAGTCTTAGATAATGGAGCTTCTTCAGGTACTATATTGATAGAAAAGTCAATATCTCTCTTAGGTGGAAATCATGGTATCTCCTTGAATACATATTCAAACTCTTTTAGGATTGCACAGTCTTCAATGTTTGACACCTTATCCTTAGGTGTATTTTCCATCTGTGCAACTAATATTTGACATCCTTTTCTGTAACTCTTCTTCAGCTGCAATGCTGAAATTTATTTGACAGTCATTTCTATGGGAATCCCTTGTATTGTCCTTAAGTTTCCTTCCTCATCCAAGCAAGTAAATGATTTATTATAATAGTCTAACACAACATGGTGTTGTTCCAACCAATCCATAGCAATTAGGAATTCATAAGAACCTAAAGGTATAATGTTCAAATATGTGTTGGTGTTCATTCCATTCATATTCATTGGATATGCCTTGACCATCTCATTAATATTTCTTTTATCTCTTGTAGATATCTACACCATCCAAGGTTTTCCAAGTTTACTTCTTGGCAAATGAAACCTTTCCACCATCTTGGGATCTAGATAACTATGACTAGCTCCTGAATCAATTAAAATAACAATGGGTTGATTATTGATCTTAACTTCTACTTCAATAACATGCGACTAAAACTCATATTGCTTGTTGTCCAAGGTTGTATATATATTATTTACACTTCTTTATATGTCCTCTATTATTTTACCTTGTTGTGCACTGTGAAAAATCCTTACTCTTTCACTTCAATGAGGGAAATATCTGTACACATGATCTCCCTTACAACCCCAACATTGAATAGGTTATTTCATTGGCCTTTTCCTGAATGACTATGCTATTATGGATTCTTTGATAGTTGGTTGTTCCTGATAATTATTTGTGAATAATAGTGGTTTAGTTCCCTTCTTCCTATGTTCCATATTGCTTTTATTCTTGTCTTCCCAAGCTTTCTAATAAGATGCTTTCCCTTTTTGTTGATCATAAAGACACTTATCCCTTCTTATAGTCTCCTCCAATTTTTTGGGATCATCATATTGTATTATGTCACTGATAAATGATGTCATCCCACTCAAATATCTCTAAATCTTAACTTTCTCATTCTTGATGAAAGAAACATATTTCAGCAGTTCTAACTTATTTGATACTCATCTATAATCATACTCCCAATCTCGAGTTCAAAGAAATATTTCATTTTCTTGTCATAGTACCTCTTAGTCAAGTATTTACTTTGAAAATGCCTCTTGAATTCTCTCCAAGTCATCTTTTTCTCATCAATATGTTGTACCTTCACATATTGGTCCCACAACATTGATTCCTTTCCCTTGAGCTGATAAATAACAATTCTACCTTCTGTCAGTGAAGAGTAGTTATGTAATTGAAAATACTTTCTCATATTTAGAATACATGTCTCTGCATCCTCATCCTTCTTGTGTTCACCATCAAAAGTAGGAGTCTTTATTTTGTTCATTTCCCCCCATAGTTCATCCACCCCAGTCTTCTTAGTTTTCTTGACAAGACTTGAACTACTGCACACTCTCCTAGTGGAATGTCTTGGAGAGTGATGGTGTTGTTTGGAAACACTTCTGATGTGCATTGATATTCCCCTCTTATCATGAGACTTATGGCTTACTAATATGCTTGACTTAGTCTACTTATCCATCTTCCTCTCTATTCTATCCAATATATGCATCAACTTAATGTTGAATTCTTCTTGTTTCTCCTTGGATTTCATAAGCCTCTCATTGTCATTTTTATGACTCAGGACATCACTTTGCAAACTTTTTATGGTTTCCACCAAGTTCATGCTTTCTTCCTTACCTTCTACATGTCCATTTGAATTTGTACCTTCATTACCCCTATGGAAATACATTCCTCTGATCTCTTCTTCATGACTAAAAATCGCCTACACATATTCCATGATTCTAAACTTGTGTTGATCCTGCTCTGATCTAATGTTGTTAACTCTACAAAATGTGCAGCCAACAAAATTTGTTAGGCTAAACAATTTAACAAATCATGAAATGATGTACAATTTTTTTTTCATAAAGTTTTAGAATCCTCTCTTCTGATTTCTTGGGGAGATTGATCACCCAATTGACTTCACACACTCTGGTTCTAAATTATTAGCATGCACCAACTTTTACATACACCATGATAAAACATAACGCATTTACCACGCACCACTATCCAATGTGCGTACATTTATGTTGCGCACCAATCTCTGTTGAGCACAACCTTTGCATCACACATCCACAGTACAACATTTTGTGCATTGCAAACACTGCAGTACACAGTGTTGATGTTTAATGTGTTTACACTGTGCACCAAACTTCAAGCGCATGCCACATATTATACATGACACAGTGCCAACACTTAGTGTACATATCTTGTGTGCCCTTTAACTTATGTGCAACACCAATTGTTAGTGTGCACGCCTGCACACCATCACTTCTCCACGCCACTGACTTCACATAGTGCAGTACTCAATTTTCAATGCACCCCTATGCACATATTCTTCTTCTACGTATCATTACTACTTAGCGCACTCACTGCTCTTGACACTCAACTAATTTTCCCATAATTTTCATTTCAGAAATTAGGGCTTTTTCCCAATTCTCAACCAATTTCCACCATGTATGTTCTTCACTAATGAAATTTGTTCTATTTCACTCTAGTACATCTAAATTCAACCTCTGCAAAAACAATGCTTGTGTGATTTTGTTGGTTGTCATTCCAGTGTGATTTTTCCCAAATTCTTGTTGATGTTTGGACAACATAGGGAAGACATTCTCTTAGAATAATAATTAATAATATAATTATTGATTATTGAATATCATATATAAGAAGTAAATGATAATAATAAATAGTTATTGATTATTCAAGGGACGCATCCTTTCATGGATGGACACGATATGTTCCCTATATATGGAACACTCATCATTGTAATAATATATCGATCATATTTTATATGAAGAAAAACAACATGGTATGAGAGAAGAACTAGGCTAACTCCCTCATAGGAGGGCCCAGGATCCTGAAAGAAAGTTGCTTCTTGTTTTAGCTATGTGAATTCTTCGGCATCATCATTGAAGTTTTGGAACAAAGAAGATAAATACATGGTGAAAGTGGTTCTCAGGCCCAATGCCTTCGAGCATTTGATAATGAGATTTCTTTATTGTGAAGGACTTGTTGTTGGTGTCAATGATAGTGCATTGTAGCAAAAGATTCAATACTTGGTGGAATTATCTTCATCCATTAATTGAACCTATTCTATTTTTTGGCAACTCTCAAGATCCAAAGTAGATTATTATGTTCTTGGGTGGGGTGTTGGTTACTTTAAAGAACCAAAGCATGGGGAAGAAATGGATTGAAGATTTAATGAGTCTAAAACAGAGAAACGGATGAAGAAAAAGGTACTTCAAAATCTCCATGTTTTCTTCGGTGGAGGAAAAGATGATGATTTTGCTATGGGATTAGATAATTTATCTGATATAGAGATGTTTTATGTAACGTCCGTGTATTACTCATTTCTGCTAGGTGAGGGAGTACCTGGAAAGGATCTTAGCTCAGGACAATATATTTGGCTTAAGGATGCACACATAACGTCGAACAATATCTCTTGGAGGTCTTTTGTTGCCAAATATGGAGGTATCCAAACCATACTTTGTGTGCCAACTGACACTAGTGTCGTAGAATTGGGATCGGTTTATTCTATTAAAGAAAAATAAAGAAATGTTGTCGATTCAGAAATGTTATAACCACAAATGTATTCACTCTTGAAACAATATTTACAACGTAGATATCTGTTGGCGTCAACTTTCCATGTTATCTTAAAACCATGGTGTAGTAAAATTTCATCAATAATTATATCAAGGGAATTTCCCAGATACTTGTTGCTAATTGGTAGTTGAAGATGCCTTTTACAGGAGCATGTCTCATCTTCTGGTGTCCGAATAGTGTAATACCAATCATCGCCACATAAGTGATGATGTTTTAATGAAGTCATTTCCTCATTTCATTGTCCCCGAAGCGTGAGATGGTATATGTATCGACACTGATATGAAAATGAGAGCTGGACCACTAGAATCGAGAGTAGTTCCCTGAAGGATTGAAAATTCTCTGCCAACATATTGTTGCTAACGATTGTCAACTTGTGATCGCTATTATTTCCCAAGAAAGAGTTCTCCAATATGTGATATTTGTTTCCACTAATATTGAGTCGAGGATGGTCGTTGAAATCACAAGATTCTAGCTAAAACTTAGGGTCGCCACAGTCGCTGCCTTTTTTTTTTTCTTTTCAAAAGGATAGTTATCTCCAAGACAATATTGGTACTGACTGTCGATACATGATCTTGAGAAGAGAAGGATGAGAAGAGTATATGCAACAAAAATATGGTCAGACGAAGGAACCAAGACATTGGTTTCATGAGGAAGCCTCGATATGTCTTGGGGGACATTGGCTCCATGAGGGAACCTTGATATGTCTTAGACATGTGTTCCTTGAGGGAACCATGAGATGTCTAGTATGGACACGGTTCATGAGTGAAGCTTGAGGTTGGACACCTTAGGATATTTGGGTGTCCAATATACATTTATGTACCCAAGGAGAAAAGGATCAATCTATACCCTTCAGGCAAAAAGGGTACATTTGTGGGGTACAATGAGTATTTGAAGTAATATTGGATCTACATCCTTGGTCAGAGACAAATTGAGGTGAGCACAATTGTTACCTTTGAGGAAGAGGTATCCTTTAAATAGATCTAGAGGATATCACATGGAGTTTGATGAAATTGATCCCATTGATCATGTAGCTCCAGTTAATGTTTCTAGAGATATTGCAGTAGGTCAAAAGATACTTACATGGGCTCATTAGACTCTGCAGGAGGCAGAAGGAATTTCATATCCTCATGGTACCTTCCGAGTGATCCAGGTGGGTATTGATGGCCACCCGCCTATTCCACTTGGACCCACACCATTGTTTCTTTCAATTTTTCAGTTTCCTTAATTGTAGCACAATTTACTACTTTTAGTAGTTTTTGAGGTTCTGAACTTCCGGAGCCATTTTGAGGCCCTAAACGACGTTTTTTGGCATCAAATGTTGCGGTGAATATGAGTCTATTCCAGACTCGATATTCAATGTCATCAGTGCATTCCTCGAATTTATATTCCTAATGATGCATCATATGCGTCAAACGGAGATAGTATGCCAAAGTTATGACCCCGAGAAATTGATGTACCAATTTACCTTGACAGGGCCCATATTCTGGCGTTTCATCTCCTAGGGTTAGGCTTTTGGATGTTTAGCATTTTCCATTGTTCCTCAATAATATATAGGCCTTATTGTAACACATATTTCAAAGGGAAATAGCCACCACATGTATTCTGAGAGATAAGCTACCAGTGCCATAGATATTTTATTTCCATTATGTTTGTAAGCATATTTTAGTCATTTGTTGTTAATGAAATGAAGTTTTATTTCCACCGAATCTCTGCATTTATGTGTATTTATGTATTTCATTGTGTTCTTGCATAAATTTGGATCACCGAGAGAGAAACATAACTCAGATATATTTGTGCTATGCTCCATCTATGAGACACATCATTGATTCTAAGCCTTCTTGTTATGAGGAGGCATCTAGTCAGCCAATATGGAGATATGCAATGATGGAGGAGTATCAATCCATCATGAAGAATGATTTGTGGGATATTGTTCTGAGACATGAGGGGAAGTTTGCAATGACTTCCAAATTGATCTACAATACCAAACACATAGTTGACGGGAGCATCAAGAGGCACAAAATGAGATTTGTTGCTAGAGGATTCTCTCAGATGGAGGGAATAGATTATGAGAAGAAATTTTCTCCTCTTGCTTGATACACTTCTATCTGGATGATTATTTCCCCTGTAGCATCCATGGGCTGGAGAGTACATCAGATGGAGGTAAAGACAAACTTTCTCAATGGAGAGATTGAGTAAGACATATACATCGAGAAACCAAATGGTTTTGTGATACATGAGAAGGACTCTCATGTATGCAGGTTGAAGATGGCCTTGTATGGAATCAAGAAACCACCTCGAGCTTGGTATGCAAAGATTGATGGACACCTGATGATTTTTGGGCTTTAGCAAAAGTGTTGTCGATCCCAGCCTGTACTACAAGAATGTTAATGGTGAGTCCCTGATTTTGGTCCTCTACGTTGATGATTTATTCCTCACGAATACAAAGAGCCTTATTGTTGAATGCAAGTATGCATTGGCCTTTAAGTTTGAGATAAAGGACCTTGGTATGATGCACTACTTCTTGGGACTAGAGGTGTGGCAAAGAACTGATGAAATCTTCCTGAGTCAAGGGAAGTACACAATTGAGATATTAAAGAAGTTTGAAATATTGAACTTGAATCTTATGGATACACCAATGATGACAAATCTGAAGAAACTAAGTGTCTCTTCTTCGGATTCTGACGAAATTGATCCAACTCTATACAAACAACTGGGATAATTGATGTATCTGGTTAACCCTAGACCAATTATTTTCTATGCAGTGAGTGCACTTAGCCATATTATAAGACAACTGAGATAAACACACTAGATTGTTGTGAAGCATGTGTTGAGATACTTGTGAGGCACAGTTGGACATGGTCCAAGATAAACTTCTAGTATTGATATGATATGGAAATAATATATTGACTCTAATTGGACAGAAATATCACCTTCGGGTGTTGCTTCACTTTGGGATCTTCCATGGTTTCCTGGTGTAGCAGGAAACAAACTTCTGTGGCTTTGAGCACAACAGAAGCATAATACATTGTATTAAGTATGACATTCCATGAAGTAGTGTGGCTTCGCAAGCTCCTTGCAGATTTATCCAAACATGTGCTAGATTCCACCATTATTCATTATGGTAACCAAATTTGTGTGAAGACCTCTGATAATCCATTGTTTCATGACAAATTGAACCACATTGATATCAAGTACCATTACATCCAAGACATGGTGCAAAGGAAGGAAGTATTGGTGCAGTACCTTCCTACTTATGAGTAGATTGTTGATGTTCTTACCAAACCAAGATGAAGTTCAAGTACTTATGTGACAGACTTGGTGTGGCAAAGAATGCCTCCCTCGCTGAGAGGGAGTGTTGATGTTTGTAGCTTCCTGAGACATTCTCCAGATCATACTCCTTTGTGACTAAGTTGAGTTGATCTGTGATGACACTTATCCAAGAAGGGATAAGTGTGTTTGGGCTTATAACCCAACATCCCATGTGGAGAGCACATGAGGACATGTCAAGGGAGTTGACCCTTGACATCATACACTATGGGAGTTGACCCTAGTGTTTCTAGAGGGTGTAGCCTCTAGAAGTCCACATGGAGTGCCATGTGTGACAAACATTCTCCAAATCGTACTCCTCTGTGAATTGAGTTGAGTTGATTTGTAAGGACACTTATTCGAGAAGGGATGAGTGAATTTGGGATTATAGCCCATCGTCCCATGTGGAGATAACATGAAGACATGTCAAGGGAGTTGACCCTTGACATCTCACACTATGGGTATTCGAACCTAAGTGTTCCTAGAGGGAGTAGCCTCTAGAAATCCACATGGGAGTGCCATGTGTGACAAACCTTTTGCTACTATGGTGGTTGTGTACCACCGGTAGAGACTGTGTGTCTCTGGACAGTATGTGTGTACTACTATGGAAAGATATCTCCCGAGCTAAGAGGGAGTGTTGATGTTTCAAAATCAGGCGAAACTTCTCCTAAATTGGGTTGAAGACCAAGGGAGATAGGATACATTTATCATAAAGGTGAACTTGTGGTAAATGGGCCCAGATGTAGTCCTTCCTTGATCATGACAAGGAATAATATGGACTTGAGGTGCTTGAAGTAATTTCCACGTGTCAGTTTGCATTAGGCTAACATTCACTCATAGGTGTGTACTTGTGGTGAAAGATCTTGGTGTAGTATTTGTCCTAGTCATGGTGATTTGACAAGGAATAATAAAGACTCAAGATGCTATATGTTATTACATGCGAACCCAAAGTGAGCCTAATCTTAGAGAGAGTTATTTGGCTCAGAGGGAGAGTTGTAGAAGGATTTTCTCCTCAGTTCAGATGGGAGAGAGATGTCTCCCAAGAATGACAGACAAGTGTCATGAGTCTAGTGTCAAGTTTGTATACTTCAAAGACCTGTTTGGAATGTTGCATAATGTCTCCCTCGTTGATAGGGAGTGTTGATGTTTGGACAACATCGGGAAGACATTCTCTTAGAATAATAATTAATAATATAATTATTGATTATTAAATATCATATATAATAAGTAAATGATAATAATAAATAGTTATTGATTATTCAAAGGATGCACCCTTTCATGGATGGTCACCATATGTTCCCTATATATGGAACACTCATCATTGTAATAATATATCGATCATATTTCATATGAAGAAAAAAAACAATTCCTTCACGAATTGTGAACCTTATTCAACAATTCCATTCAATATGTCACAATTTCACTGTAATTTGAAATTTGATCACTTCTGAATTCAATTCGCTGCGAAAAAATTCTTTGACATGATGTTAACCCGGCCGATCCAGGCTTAGTGTTGTAAATTGGGCTATGATACCAATTTCTAACACCCCCAACCACCTTCTAGGCAATGTCACTTAAAACATTTATTTTCATCATCTCTGATACCATTTTATAATATCTCAATTACCAACAACTCGACATAATAGCTATGATAATAATTAAAACATAAACATACATTCTACAATGCGTGATTATATACCTATTCAAAACAAAATTATACACAATCATAACAGAATTATACATGAATCATAAATAACATAAATCCATGACAACAATTGTATAAATATTATTACAAATATGATTCAACACACAATTTGGCACTTATCTTTGAAATAAAGACACCAACTGCGGGAAGAACTTCCACATTCCTCCCATCCTTAGACTGCATTGTTCATAAATCTCAATAGTGGGTCACCCCCGATCTAGGGATAAACTCCACTTGGGTAAGGGTTCCCAACCAAGCTAAAGTCTCTCACTGAAAAAGAGCTCAATCACAGGTAACCCAGTCACA
>JASDQU010259664.1:1954-12144 GCA_032191745.1 Picea mariana
GTTGAATGTGAATGGTATCCTTAGTTATTATTCCTAGGATTCTCATAGGTGACTGCGAGGGGTTTCCCATGGCACCTGAGGAAGACGTTCACACTTTTTAGTACCTTTGGAGGGTGCCCCGTGAAGTGTGGGTACTTGTACTGGGACGAGATGGTTAGTGGAGGTCGGAGTAACTGCTTCTCACTCCTTAATTCGTCGATTCACATGACTTAATCAACCTATGCCTTCATCTGGAAGGTCCCTACTTGACTTTGTTACTATTGCAGTCTCAAGACCTAATCCACCTCAGTCGGAGTATTGGTGAAGTTGTTTGTGATTGTTGTTTCCTTTAGTAATTTTCTATTAGTGTGATCTACTATTGTAGATGACTTAGGTAAGTGTGTTGGTGGTCACCTTGAGCCTATAAATTAAAGTGGTTGATCAACCACCTCGTCGGTATAGGAGAATTTAGGGTCTTCCACCTACCGAAGCGGATTCTCCGCCACCTCCTTTGAGGTGTCGAATCGATCAAATTGATTCTTTCATACTGATTAGTCCCATAAAAATCGTAGAGATAGAGCCCGTAGAAACTAACGCTTCTGCGTCGGAGGATATTCACATATCAGATCATACAATTCTCCGTTAACTAGATCTCGCAATCCGGTTGTTTCACAGATTCCAACTCTTGGGTCGGACTTCACTTATAGTCTCCCTCTTCGGTGGGATATCATTGAAAACACTTCAGAAGTGTCTGGTTCGGGGGCCCCTGCAACCCCCACATCAAAAAAAATTTCAGAAGGAATCCTACCTCCTTTCATATCAAACCAAATGACTAGTGTAGTTCAATGCAGATAGCCACGTCGATCAACAAATCCTTTCCATCGATAGCTAGTTCCACTCAACCTTTGAGTGTAGCCTTTTCATCACCATTTATATACAACACTTTCTCATTTGGGATGTTATCAATTGACATGTAGAATGTATCGGCTAGTTCTCAGTTGTTTCCCCAAAGTAGTAATGTTGGTGTAGGGAGTTCTTCAACTCCCCTCCAAGCTTTTCCTTGGGGAAGAGGGCACATCCCTCCATCATCCCCCTCACTTGGGGTCATGTATGTTCTATATTCTGTTCCCCATCCTATTGTAGGATGGGGTGGTCCTATGAGTGGCATATTCCAGTCCATCAGGATGCCATTTTCGTCTAACCCGTTCATATTATTTGGTGGGTTCAGGAGTAATCACTTTCCCTCATTTTGAATGTCGGTATGGGGAAACCCCTTCCAATCCTAGTGGAATCTCGTGCTAGGATATTATTCTTCACAATGGACATCATCATAGGGAGACATATTCATTGGTTAGAACTATCCCATGCAAGGGAACTTTCCGTTGCAAGGGATCTCCGCGAGGGGAAACCCTGGTTTGTTTTACAAAAACTAGATGGGTGGAGGATTTCCTTCATATAACCAAGGTTTTAACCTAAACCCTAGTCCATCCACAAGATCTTCTTGGAAACCTGGTGTCAGTATCAACCCAGTCCATTCTTTTCCAACAGGCACCCAACCAAGGAATTCCAACTCGGCTAGTTGGAATTTCATGCCCCCACAAAGGTTACCTTTTTTGGCAATGTTAAACTTGCTATACATGTTAAAGGTTATGAACGATCTGGTTTTCCACAATTGTAATATCCCCAAGGATGAACCCTATTGTAATCATGTTTATGAATTGTAAATCATGTTTTGTAGGCTGGTGAGCCAAGTATTGATAAGTTGGTGGGATTATGTGTTTATTAGGCCAGAGAGCCTAAGTGTTAAAGGCYAGGAGCATGTTTTTGTATATGTAATATGCATAACATTWATAAAGATTAAACATYGTTGCRTGYAGAYCGAACACAAARAAAGTGTGATGGGGGACTAAGCTTCCACARRGTGGGTAAGGGAAAAGGGGTTGAAAGTTTGRAAAGAGGGGCTAAGMTTAGGGGCTTAAGTCCTTGAGAATAATATTTTATTATTATTCCAAAGTTGTGTGACAAACATTTTTTTATCCTAAGTCCTGGGAGAGGTAACTCATGCAGCTCCAACGTGTGCAAAAGGGAACACATGCAACTCCAAGAAGACAAATGCCAACCTGGGCGCATGCGGTTAATAGTTGAAGCATCAGTTGAGTTGGGGGTGGGTCCTCCATTCTGTCGTCAACTGTCTGAACCATTTGAGTCTGGTTTCGTTTTGCTAGTTTTCCTGATCCTCCGTCTGAAACCGTGAGACCTCTGTGAATGACCTCTGCTTAATTTTATTGTCACGCATTCCTGAAAACGAGAAACGGGAAGCCGACCGAGTATTCCCGTGAATCCTGTGACCTATGTATTCGACCCTTGCAATAATCACGCACGCACCTGAGACCCGAAATTCGTGAACCGTTTTGTGTCTTCTGGGGAACCCGACACCTGAGTAATCACCTGAGTGTGCTGTGTTTAGCGTGGGTTGTTTCCATTTTTGGGCCTATGCCCATTTTCTGTTGTGGTCGTCATCCCTAGGTGAATGAGTGTTGAACCATGGCTATTTTCCTCACCTGGCTAGAGCTGAGTCGAGGAGTGTGTTGAAGAAGCGGGTTTTCAAGCCCGTGGAAGAAGAGGCAAGTTGTCAGGCCTGTGAGCAACTATCTCTAGGTGAGAGAGTCTGCTGGGAAGTGGTTTTCTCCCAGAGAAAGTCCAACACCAGCTACGGAGCTCTAAGAATTCCTGATATGGCTTGTTGTCGAGACCCAAAGAGGGAGGTGAAGCATCGATGGACTATGCTTGTGAAGGTGTATACTCCCAGGTGGAACAGGCATGTGGGGAATGAGAGTCCGTAAATAGTGGGTGTAAGAAGGATCCTAGAGAGAATCCTTCTAGTTGCTCTGTGTAGTTTTCCTATAACCTCAGCCTAGTCTAGGATTCCCTTTCCTTGGGTGGAGCTTAGTCCCAGTTTGGGGGTCACCCACTACTGAGCGTGATGAGCAACATGGTCTAAGGCTAGGAGGTTTGTGGAAGGTCTACACGTGGTTGGTGGAGTTACTACAAATTCTAAGATAAGTATCATTATGTATTTTAATTTCAACTAAAATGCATGTATGTGATGCTTGTAATATTATCATGTATTCTGTTGCAATGATATTTACTGTTAACTCCATTATTTTTGAATGTTAGCAGTAATCATGTGATTACTCTGTATTGTTTAGTTAAAGGAGTTAATTTGATTTAATATGCATGTTATATATGTAAGTATGAGAATGTTTCTGCATAGTAGCGTTGCTCGATAGTGGGGTTGATGGTCGGGGATGTTACAATATGGTATCAGAGCCATAATTTCAACGTTGAGCCTGGATGGGCCGAATAAGTGGTCTTTGGACCCAAGGTTTCGAGTGGAAGTGGTGTTCGGATGGAACCAATTTCGAACCTTAGAATGTTTCTGAGTGCCAACGGGTTACTTGGTCATGTTATGAAGCTCAGGAGGACTAGCGGTAGAATAAAACCGTAGCCGGCGTGGTATTTGACCACAGAAAGAGAGCACTCAACACTTGGTTTTTTGGAGTTGTAGGATCTGTTTGGGAAAAAGGAAATTCCTTTAGACCGTCAGATCCAGAAAAGGTGCAGGAGGGTTATCCTGGAAGCCTTTCAGAGTTCAGCATTCGGGAGAAGTGGAATGCACTGAGGCATAAACTTCCAAAGGAGATATACACCGTAGATCGTAGGAAAAGAGCATGACCGTTAGATCTGTGTCCAGGAAGGCAAAGGAAAATCACTTCGGAGGATTTCTAGTGTGGAGTGTGACAAACTCCCAAAGTCCCGAAGTAGATCGCAACCGTCCATTGCGAAGGACACACGTCGGTAGATCGTGAACTCCGGGAGAAAATGCTCTAGGAAAAAGCGAGCGTAGAAGAGTTGAAACTCCCAAAGCCCAAAGAGCCAAAGTGGTGATTCATGATGACGTCACCTGGAGGTGACATGGACACATGGGATGTGTGCCACATGTGAGTGGGTTTAGAACCCGTGGAATATTGAAATGGCATTTGGAACATGATGAGTGTCACCCATTTGAATGGACCATGTATCAGTCGCTAATATTTCACCATGTGGCATACTGTGTGAGTAGGGTTAGTGGGGCTCGAGGTTACATAACGTAGTTAAAGGTTGGAGGACCCATAGTGGCGTTGATCACGATACATCAAGATCAAAAGCCATAAGTCATTGTGGGGACCCAAGTTGCATGGAAGCTAATTCTCCAAGGCGGTACTGCAATCCAAACCGCGGTTTCACTTAGGGGTTACGTGTCAACGTCAGGAGAATTGTGGGATGAAAGGCAGGTTTCTCCAAACCACCATTGCATGCCCCTGCAATTGGAAAACGTTAAGTGATGTGATGTAATAACGTCACCTAAGGTGACGTGGGAGTGTTCGGAGATTAATGGTTCAAAGTGTGCAGATGTGAAATCTTCCGAAGTCCCAAAGTCCCAGAACTCAAACGCCCGAGGTTCCATAGCGAGTGTCAGTCGTTGGATGCTGGGTAGATGTGGACCGTTGATCCACCCTACTGCACGAGTTTAGTAACTCAGAACTCCGAGAGACTATTGTGTTGTGCTTTGAAAATTTTCGAGGCCGAAGGCCCGAGTACGCGCTTATTGATCTAGTGCTTGGTCGCAACCCATGATCGCGTGGGTTGGGAACTAAGAGAAAGGGGCTAATGCCTGAAAACTTAGCAGAGCAGAGCTTCAAAAGAAGAAATATGCAGGGATTCTTGATTGAACGAGAATTACAGGGGATGAAAAATGAACGTTTTCTTGAATCAGATTTGTTTATGAATGCTGTGGGATTTGTTAAGGAATAATGGTCTGACAAATTCCAGTTGTCTGCACATTGTGTTTGCAGAAGTTTAATGAGTGCCAGATCCAAGTAGAATTTCCATTGAGTACAAAAGAAATGGAAGAGGCATGGACTGCTTCCAGTTCTGAGGATGAAGCAAAAGGAATGGATGTCCATTTGGGAGTTGAAGGATCGAACTCTAATGGACATGGAGAAGAGTTAGATAAGGAAGGGCATATGATGAAAATCATTGAACAATTATAGAAAGATGCCTAGATTCACTAAGCAGATAGTAGAAATCTCATGAAAGCTAAGGAACAATAGGGAGAATTCAACTTAAAGTTGATGAAGAGCCTGAAAAGGATCGAAAAGAAATTGGATAAGGAGAGTGACTCAAGCAAAATAGGGAGTCTCAAGATCCCTGAGAAGAAAAGAAGATCAAGAAGTGTTAGTAGGCATCGTCATCACTCCCAAACACTCCAATAAGGAGGCACACATTAGTTCAAGCCCATCTCCTACCAGAAAACACATGAGATCTGGAGTGGATGAATTGAAGGGAGAAATGAACAATATTAAGCCTCCTACATTTGATGGAGAACATAATAAGGAGGAAGATGTGGAAACATGGTTGCTTGGCATGAGGAAATATTTCCAACTGCAGAATTATTCCTCTCATGCAGAAGGAAGAATTGCGATGTATCAACTGAAAGGAAAAACATCCATGTGGTGGGATCAACTTGTGCATGTGCAACACATTAGAGAGAAATATATCACTTGGAAATAATTCAAGAGGTATTTACAGAAGAAATACTTGACTAAAATATACTACAACAAAAAGATGAGAGAGTTCTTTGAACTCAAGCTGGGCATCATGACCATTGATGAATACGAACGAATATTTTTGGAATTGCTGAAGTATGTTCCGTTCATCAAAGATGATACTGTCAAGATTCAGAGGTATCTAAGTGGACTGCCACCTTCCATCGATGAAAAGATCTAGTATGATGACCCTAATACTATGGAAGAAACGATAAGAAGAGAGAAATGCTTATATGAGCAACAAAGAGAGAAGCCTACCTTCTGGAAGGCTTGGGAAGACAAGAAGAAATTCCAGATGGATCAGAGGAAGAAGGGAACTAAACCACCCTTTTTCAGAAATAGTCCTCAAGGACAACCATCATTTAGAGAGACGAGAATGGCTGACGTAGGGGAATAGAGGCCAAGACAGACGACCATTCAGTGTTGGGGCTGTCAGGGGAACCACAAGTACAGATATTGTCCCCATAAAAATGGCAAAGTGAGAGTTTCCCATAATGTACAGTAGGATGAAACAATGGAGGACATGGGCAGTAGAATTCCAAGGATCTATGTAGCCCTGGACAATAAGCAAGCATAATACCAGTCGCACATGATTGAAGTGGAAGGTATGATCAATAACCATCCCTTCACTATTTTAATTGATTCAGGGGCTAGCCATAGTTATATAGATCCTAGAGTGGTGGAAAGTTTGCAATTGTCGAGAAGAAAACATGAAAAGTCTTGGTTAGTGCAGCTGGCTACAGGAACCAAGAGGAAAGTCACTGAGTTAGTTAAGTCTTTTCCAGTGGACATGAATGGACTGAGAATGAAAGTTGAATTGAACATTCTACCTTTAGATTCTTATGAATATCTAATTGGGATGGACTGGTTGGACCAACTCCATGCCATCTTGGACTGTTGTAACAAGGAATTCACTTTCCTGGATGAAGAAGGAAATTAGAAAACATTCCAAGGAATTACCAAAGCTATTGCTATCAGAGAAATATCAACAATGCAGCTGAAGAAGTGCTACATGAAAGGTTGTCAATTATTTGCATCCCATGTGGAGGAAACACCTAAGGATAAGGTGTCAAAGATTGGAGATCATGTGGTACTAAAGGAGTTTGAAGATGTATTCCAAGAGGTACATGGATTACCCCCGAAGAGAGATATTGACTTCTCTGTAAACTTGATGCCTGGAGCAGCTCCAGTGTCAAAAGATCCTTACAGAATGAGTACGTCGGAGCTGAAAGAACTACAATTGCAGCTTGAAGAGCTTATGAAGAAGGGGTACATACGCCCAAGTGTGTCACCTTGGGGAGCCCCAGTCCTATTTGTGAAGAAGAAATATGGGACACTAAGATTGTGTATCGATTTCAGACAATTGAATAAAGTAACTGTAAAGAAAAAATATCCTCTGCCGAGGATTGATGACCTCTTCGATCAGTTGAAGGATGTGAAGATATTTTTGAAGATAGACCTCAGGTTAGGATATCACCATGTAAGGATAAAGGATGAAGACATCAGCAAGACTGCCTTTAGAACAAGGTATGGTCATTATGAGTTCAGAGTGGTGTCGTTTGGGTTGTCGAACGCACCTGTTGTTTCTATGTGCCTAATGAATGGTGTATTTTGGGACTATCTAGACAAGTTTGTCATAGTCTTCTTGGATGAAATTATAGTGTATTCCAATTCGGAGGAAGAGCATGAACAAAATATGAGGATGGTGTTGCAGGTGCTAAGAGAGCACCAAGTGTATGCCAAGTTGAGAAAGTGCTCGTTTTATCAGGAGTAGATTCATTACTTAGGGCATATTATTTCAAAGGATGGGATAGCTGTAGATCTAGAGAATATTGAGGCCATCAAAGAATGGTCAACTCCAAAGAACGTGACGAAAGTCAGATCCGTTATGGGTCTAGATGGTTATTACGGAAGGTTTATCGCAGGGTTCTCGAGGATAGCTCACCCTATCACTTCCTTGCAAAGGAAGGAGAAGAAGTTTCAGTGGACAGAAGAATGTGAGAGAAGCTTCCAACAATTGAAGCAACTATTAACTAGTGCTCCAATCCTGAGGATTGTAGATCCGAATGAAGATTTCGTGGTGTGCAAAGAAGGACTGGGAGGATTCCTCAGTTAGAATGGATTCACAATTTGTTATGAATCCAAAAAGTTGAAAGAGCACGAAAGGAACTATGCAACTCATGATTTGGAGTTGGAAGCCATAGTACATGCTCTAAAGAAATGGAGGCATTACTTCATGGGAAGGAGGTTCGAACTGAGAACAAACCATAATGGTCTGAAGTATTTGTTTGATCAATCGACCTTAACGCTAGACATAGTAGGTGGCTGGAGTTTATCTGTGAGTATGAATTTGATATCAAGCATATCAAAGGGAAGGAGAATAAAGTGGTTGATGCACTCAGCAGGAGAGTACACGAATTACATGCTACAACCATTAGCATGTACCAAACTGATATTAAAAGCATAATTTTGGAGGATGCAAATATAGATTTGCAGTACAGGGATTTGGTAGCAAAGATACAACAAGGTAAGATGTCACGAAAAGTGGAGAATTATAAATTGGAAACTGATGGAACACTTCTGTGCAAGAACAGAATTTACGTACCTAATGTCCAAGACTTGAAACTTATGATTTTGAATGAAATGCATAATGTTCCTTATGACGGGCACCCTGGATATCAGAAAATTGTGGCAGTCAAGAGCCATTGCTTTTGGCCAGGTATGAAGAAAGATATTGTTGAATACATTGCTAGATGTATGGAGTGTCAGAAGGTTAAAGATGAGCACAGACACCAGCAGGGTTGCTACAACCTTTACCTATTCCTAAGTGGGAGTGGCAAGTGGTGACAATGGGTTTCATCACGGGATTGCCCAGAGCAGGAAAGCAACATGATTCAATCATGGTGGTAGTGGACTAGCTTACGAAAGATGCCCATTTCATTCCGTTAAAGACTACTCACAAGGCAACAGATGCTGTCGACATCTTTATGAAGGAAATAACACGTTTGCATGGAATTCCCAAGACAATTGTGTCTGACAGAGACCCGAAATTTACCTCAAATTTATGGAAATGGTTATTCAAGGGGTTTAGAATGAATCTGAAATTCAGTACATCCTATCATCCTAAGTCAGATGGCCAAACAGCGGGCGAATCGAGTAATAGAAGACATACCGAGGATGTATGTGATTGATAAACCATTGAAATGGGAAGACTACCTACATTTGGTAGAATTCGTCTACAATAATGGGTATCAGGAATAATTGAAGATGAGCCCATTTGAAGCACTTTATGGAAGAAAGTGCAATACTCCAGTGAGCTTGGATAATCTAGTTGATAGGATAGTAGTTGGGCCAGAGTTGCTCAAGGAAATGGAAGAACAAATGCTAAAAATTAAGTAGAATTTGAAAGCTTCCCAAGACAGGTAGAAAAGTTATGCTGATAAAAGAAGAACTCACAGAGAGTTTAAAGTGGGAGAGCATGTTTTCCTAAAAGTAAAGCTAAGAAACTGTGCCAAGTTGGCAGTCAGATTTTGTGGGGCATTTGAAATCCTAGAAAGGATTCGGCCAGTTGCATATATGCTTGCATTACCTGCATCCATGACTGTACATAATGTGTTTCATGTTTCATTGCTTAATAAATATATACCTGATGCTAATCATGTAATTGATTGGAATGTGATTCAGGTGGAGCAAGAAGGTGTCCTGCAAGTGCATCTTGTGCGCATATTGGATCGGAAAAGAAAACAACTTTGAAATCGAGCCATAGGGATTGTAAAGGTCCAGTGGACCTGGTAAAGTCCTGGGGACGTGACATGGGAGCATGAGGATGCTATGCAGGCAGAATACCCGCATATTTTTGAAGATTTTGAAAATCTTGCTAATGCTGTGTAAAAGTTGCACTGAGGACATTGGAAAAATAAGGGGAGGGGATTGCAATATCCCCAAGGACGAGCCATGTTGTAATCATGTTTATGAATTGTAAATCATGTTTTGTAGGCTGGTGAGCCAAGTATTGATAAGATGGTGGTCTTATGTGTTTATTAGGCTGGAGAGCCTAAGTGTTAAAGGCCAAGAGCCTATTTTTGTATATGTAATATGCAAAACATTAATAAATATTAAACATCGCTACATGCAGACCGACCACAAAGAAAGAGTGATGGGGGACTAAGCTTCCACATGGTGGGTAAGGGAAAATGGGATGAAAGGTTGGAAAGAGGGGCTAAGCTTAGGGGCTTAAGTCCTTGAGAATAATATTTTATTATTGTTCCAAAGTTGTGTGACAAACATGTTTTTATCCTAAGTCCTGGGAGAGGCAACACATGTAGCTCCAACGTGTGCAAAAGGGAACACATGCAGCTCCAGGAAGACAAGTGTTGACCTGGACACATGCGGTTAATAGATAAAGTGTCATCTAAGTTGGGTGTGGGTCCTCCATTCTGTCGTCAACTGTATGAACCATTTGAGTCTGGGTTCGTTCTGCCAATTTTCCCGATCCTCCCTATGAAACCATGAGACCTCTGTGAATGACCTCTACTTAATTTTCTTGTCACGCATTCCTGAAAA
>JASDQU010259665.1:0-15777 GCA_032191745.1 Picea mariana
ACTAATCTTTCACACATGACCACAGGTCCCTTAGACCTCGGGGCTCATACATGAGGGCTCCCATGTGTCTTCCCCCAAAATTATTTTTCCCTTTCCTTGTCTTCGCTCCGATGATTCACGAGTCTCGGTTTTTTCTACTTCCAACATCTTCTCTCTCTGGCGCTAGGGTTGGCAGGTAACAGCCTTTGGTTTCTCCGCTGGTAGGTGGTTTTTCTCTGGCGAACAAGGGAAAATCTTTAAAGATGGCAACTCAATATGAAATTCAAATCCACCTACAAAATTTATAAACTCTACAAAAGTCACTTCCCCTAATGATTCCAACAGAACTGCAAAATGGTCCCAAAGAACACGAACATGTCCTTCTTGTTGATGAGAAAAAGGAGAGATACAAGCTTCATTCCTAATTGTTGGTTGTTCATGTTGTGTGTATTTAGTTTCAAGATCGCTCCCAAAATGAACGATAGGAGTTTGTTTATCATCCTCACCATTCACGATAGGGAAACACTCTGAATGTTCTTGAAGTTTATCAAATGTAACAGCCATATCATGTGCAACAGGTTTGTCTAAAGAGGACCCTTCATCTAGTTCAACAGAAATCTCATTCTGACCTTCAAAAGCATCTGAGATAACCTATTTTCCTTCAATGACTAAGTCATAAAATGAATGAAGAGTAGAAAATATAAATTGACTACCCTCATCACTAACTTGTCCACACAAAAGCTGGCAAGAGTGCTGCAAACTTTCATCAAATTCAGGCAAAGGAACATGACTTTCAACAGTATGGTGTCCTATTTCATCCACAATCAAGGGAGAAACTAGTGTTTGTTGGGAATTTTCCTGAAACTCTACACGTTCCTCTTCATTATCCATAGGGGTAGGTACATGATTTTCAACATTAAGAACACAATTAGCTTCATTTTTAGCCAAAGGAAAAGTTACTGTCTGCTGGAAAATTTCCTGAACATGACAATTGGCCTCTAATTTCTGCGCATGATGCTAAAAAGTATTTTCATTCAAAGCATCTAAAATTTCCTCATCCATGAACTCATCATCTTCATAAGCATTTTCCATATGTTCAATGAAGTTTTCAAAATGCCCATAATAGTCTTTTACCAACGACAAAGATGAATAAGGTTCTTTATATTTCTCAAAAAATGTTGTATGAAAATCTTTTAATGAATAAAGACTTGCAGACGTAAATTTTCATACCATTGTTTTACCTTTTCCTCCAAGGTGGCCATGAACATCTTCATCAAGTAATCTTCATGAAATTGAACCCTTAGCTTACGCACATGCATATGAAATCTAATCAAATGAAGAGCAACATCGTCTCCTTTTCCATCTTTGAATCTATAGGCAGATAATTTTGCCAATCTATGTAAGGCATCTGATTTGGAAAACCGGGAATGTGAGAGTGATTCATTGGAGCATACCTTACAGATCTATGATCCATCTTGGAGCAATGGAGTCGCCAAGAAAGTCTTTAGGTTACTGAGTCTTTGGACAGTGGAGTCGCCATGAAAATTCTGAGCTTTGTATTCATCTAAAACGGGAGTCGCCAGGTGAATGGTACAACCTTCATGTGTTTGGCTTATGTTCACCATCAGAAGTCAAATCTGAACTTTGTCATTTATCCCAGGGAAGATTTCACCTTCGCTCCCCGACAACAGCGTCAAAATGTTATCACTCTGTTATTTTCCTTCGATGTGAGAGGAAAACTCAGAGGTAACCATAGACCAACTTTCAGATTGGAAGTTAGCCCTTCCAATCCAGAGAGGGCTCTCTCTAGTTGATTTTCAATAAACTCAGTGGCTAGATCTTAAATGAAAGGAGTTTAAAAATGGAGGAGGCCTAAACCTACCATTGGGCATGGAGTCATCAATGGGTCGTTTATGATTAAAATCTCAGAACTGGTTATATGAATATCAATCTCAGAGGCCTGTATGCAAACTGAATGGTGTACTTAATCTTTTAAGGATGGATAGATGAATAAAGAAATAAAATAAGAAAAAACAAAGCACTACTAGAATGAATTCTAGATTATCTTATTTAGATTGAAAGTGAAATCTTGCATCACACTTGGGCGTAGAAAAACATTGAATGGAAACTTTGAAGAAACACATATTCAGAAGAAAAACATTGAATGGAAACTTTGAAGAAACACATACACAAGGAAAACTGACAACATAAAGCCAACAAAGGAATCTCTGGAAAAATATCCAAGTACTTTTGTCTCAGAGATTTTATTAATACTCAAAAATATACAATGTACATAGAGTCTACTCAGGGTTCCCCACCCTTTATACCAATCTTCCTTATCATCATATATAGAAAAATGTTACATCATCAAGTTACATGACATTAGGTTTCGAAACCTCCTTATGCTAAAAATAGAATCAGTTTCAAAAAAAATAAATGGCACTTGTAAACTAACTACTACTTTCTAGGAACATAATGCTAACAATAAATCAAAATAACTTAAATCTAGGAACTTCTGCTTTAATGTCTCAAATAGTTGGCAGGTTGTTGGGACCAATTCCTTAAAAAATTCGATTTGTTTTGTGCCTTGTAGGCTAGCTGACTTGTTCATGCTGACTTGGAAGTGATATGTTGCTTTGTGACAGTGGTGCAACTGTATCCTTCAGAATTTGCACAACGAGGGCTTGTTTGACACTTTGACCGCCTACTCAAGCTTTGACTAATGCAAGATGATTGTCTGAGGATGAACTTGGCCATGTAGATGCTGATGGAATACATTGCAACATATGCCCTGCAAATCTAGTATGCCCTTACATCTTATCAATTTGCAATTGAATCTGAAACTAATTACCAAATCCTCAATTGGTTTCAATGCTTCTACCAGGGGTGTTGATTTTGCTCCACCAAATATTGAGATGGAAATGATTTTCCATTTGTATTCCTTTGGTTGCCTACTCACTTAATTGATCCCTAATTGCTGATTTGGTGCCCCTGAAGATATGGATATGATTCCGAAACAAAAACTCTTGCTCCAGATAGGAGAAGTAGTAACTAATGCAACCATTGGTAAAGCATTATGTTGGAAACTAGGAAATTAGAACGAATCTTCCGTTATGTGCTTCGATGACTTCTTGAATACGTAGGCACTTGGAATTCAACTAGGAAGAGCTTTTGATCACCATGCGTAACATTCATTTGTCAGATGTCTCTTTTCGAATTGGAAGTAATCCGCTTATCTAGAGCATACCTCTAATAATTTCACTCCCTTGTCATCATTTCAAATGCGCATTCGGACGAATGGCCATTTCATAGCACATGTTTTTCTCCTCGTAGTACATGTTTTCCACAACATAGCCAAGCTCACAATAGTACATCCCTTACGTGTGACTCATAACTCACAACAATCAAGTGAAATTTCATTGTAGCATGGAGATTTTTAATATGAATATGGTAGTTTAAATGGGGTAAACGTAGGTTGACATAATGGGAATCCACGTGGAGTAATAAGTGGGAGTGTGAGATGAGTGGGATAAGGAAAGTGGATGGTAAGTGGAGTGAAGAAAGGTGAGATAGATTAGAGAATAAGTGGAGTTAAGTGAGAGAATGAGTGGGTGAGGTGAGTGGAGTTTTAGTTTTATAATTTTAATTGTTTATTTTATTAAAATATAAAATCAAATTAACATAATGATTTTATATTAAGAATAAAATTTCACTAAATGAAATTTGGTATTGGAAATGGGTGTTTTAGAGGAGTGATAGGATTTCACAAGATTCAATGTGGAAAAATTAGGATTTGGGCGCTGAAATTACAGGTATTATGAAACCATTCCCCCCCCCCAAAAAAAAGGAGCGCTATAAAATGACCAACTTCATGGGCACTACAAAATTTCTCATAAATTGATGTAAAACTTATAGGGTGATAACACTAACATAGGAAATGATGGGTAGGATCTCTCCTCTCTCGGACGACCATCTTGGCTTTCCTTAGCTATAAGATTTGAGCGATTTCTTGGGTACGTCTCCTTCTCTTCCATGTTCCCTTTTGCTTTTATGTCTTCCTTTCAAGCAAATGGAAATTCATGGGTATGGTCTTTAAGGTCTCTAAATTTCCCTACGGAGTTATCCTGGTCCCCCCCTTTCTCTTCCCCGTCTCCCCCGCTAGCATTATGTTCCCTAGCTAATTCCCCTAAATCGGGGATTTCCCAATCCTCTTCCCTAGAGTCCTCTCTGGATCACGAAGAGGAGACCGTTAGGTACCACCTTAGAAATGGCCTAATCGTCGATGCAGGTGGGGTTAATAATGGTCATGCAGGCCTTGGCGTCAATCTGGGTCTCCTTATTGGGCGCCCAGAAAGGGGTCGAAAATCTCGCCTACTTGAAGCCCAAATAAAAGCTTTGGTAGATATGGCGGCAGGAAGACAACTTTTTATATCAGGGGCACTTAGATCATTGTCAACCCCAGAAGGGGTTGACCCATGAAATTTCCCCCCTTCAACTGCAAGGGTCTAGTGAGCTCGACCAAAAAATTGGCCTTAAAAAGGTTGGTAGGAGCCAATCGTCCTAATATCGTTTTCTTACAAGAAAATCTAGGGGAGGAAGAGCATGTCACAAAAAGTTTGGAGGGTCTTTTGACGTCTTGGAATTTTATCAGGTCTGATGCAACGGGAAGGTCGAGAGGGATAGCAACTGGGTGGAACAAACAGACTCTAAAAATTATGAAATCTTGGGCCTATGAATCTAGACTTGGAGCAGAGTTCTATTCGAAAAACTTGGCCATTTTTTTTCTGTTGTAAATGTTTATGGCCCTTATTTAGAACGCATTCTCTTTTGAGAAAGCTTTATGAGTAATTCTTTATCCAATTTGGATTTCTCATACTGGCAGGTGATCTAAATTTCTCTTTGGGAGCTACAGAGGTTTGGGGACCTAGAGCCCGACCAAACCCTCTATCGGACTTCTTTACAAATTTGGCGGTGGTCAACAAATTGATAGATGTTGATCCCATCAAACTAAGGCCATCTTAGAGAAATATGAGAGTCGAAGAAGATAGAATAGCCAAAAGAATTGATCGTTTCTTAGTGTCTGAATCTTTTGTGGACGGTCCTTTTCAATTTCGTCAATAGGTGGGAAGTGGGGGAGAATCTAATCACTTCCCCATTTTTCTAGAAGCTACTAGAGGTTCTCAAAAACCACCCAGACCTTTCAAATTCAATTCTGAATGGCTCAAAGAAGAGAGCTTCATCAACCTGGTCAAAGAAAACTGGAGGCCTTTTGATCGCGAAGTGACTGAGTCGGCTTCAATGCAATTCCATCAAAACTTCAAAGTAGTTAAAAAGTTCACTATTGAATGGGATGCTAATAAATAAAGAGGGATGAGCAAGAGCTTCTGGAGTCTGAACAGGCCCTGCAGGTTATTTATGAATTAGAAGGATGGGGCCTCTCCTCTCCCGAGTCCAAATTGGCTCTAAAATCTCTCGAAGAAAAGAAAAGAAAACCACTGGAAGAAAGAGAAGCGGCTTGGCGCCTTAAAAGTAGGGCTACATGGCTTGCCAATGGTGATGAGAATACAAAGTTCTTCCATGCTCATGCAAAGGGCCAAAAAGCCACAAATACAATATGGAGTCTAAACGACTCTGAAGGCAAGAGAGTTTCATCTTTTGTTGATTTAGCTCGACTAGGACTGGATCATTTTCAAAGTCAACGAGAGGATTTCGATAGGACAAATTGTAAGAATTGTAGGTTTCTTCCCAAGCTTCATTGATGAAGAAGCCAATAGATCCATGTTTGAGGAAGTGTCTGAGGAAGAGCTAAAGACGGTCCTGTACAATTTTCAATAGGAAAAAAGCCTCTGCCCCGATGGCTGGACTGTGGAATTATTCCTTGGGCTCTATGAGGTTATCGGTCGGGATATATTAGTAGTGGTGGAAGAATCTCGACGTCAAGGGAACATCTTTGCCCCCTTAAATTCAACTTTCATTGCAGTAATCCCAAAATTGGACAATCCTCTCTCTCTGGATGAGTCCAGGCCTATATCACTTTGTAACTGTATATATAATGTGGTGGCCAAAGTTATATCATGTAGATTAAAGGATTTTCTCTTGGAAAAAGTCTCAAAAGAACAATTTTGCTTCCTGGAGGGCAAGCAAATCTATGAGGCTATAGCAGTGGCACAAGAGGGCATGCATAGCGTTAAAACAAAGAAAGGTAAAGGGGTCATCCTAAAAATTGATCTTTCCAAGGCCTTCGATAGGGCAAGTTAGCTCTACATCAGATTGATTCTCACTCATCTAGGCTTTGATGTCCCTTTCATAAACTGGATTATGGGATGTATCTCTTCGATTTCTTTTCCATTACTTATTAATGGTGCATCCTCTCCCTTCTTTCGGTCTGAAAGAGGGATGCATTAAGGGTGTCCTCTATCATCCCTTCTCTTTCTCTTAGTAGGAGAAGGGCTTAGCAGATCACTGGCCCATGAAAAAACCCAAGGAAATTTTACCAACATTTAGATAGGGAAAAATATCTTCATCACACATCTCCTTTTTGTTGACGATATTCTGATTTTCTGTAGTGGGAAGCATACAGACGTTGAATCCCTTTCAGATATTCTAATTATGTTCAGTAAGGCTACATGAATGCAAATCAATATCCAAAAATCTACTCTATCTAGAAATAACCTCACTGTTGAAGAGTTGGATCAGTACAAGTCCTTTTTTCCTTTTGAGCTGGTAGACATCGACAAAGGGATCAAATATTTGGGTTTTCACCTCAAGCCGAATTGCTACAAAAAAGTGGATTGGGATTGGCTCATCGAGAAACTTGAAAAAAGGTTGAAGGTCTGGATTTTCTTATGGCTTTCAAGGGTAGGAAGTCTAACTCTAGTGAAATTGGTGTTGGAATCCATGCCGGTTTACTAGATTTCTTAGGCTTGGATCCCTAAAGGAGTGCTAGAAAAGGTACAAAAGAAATGCTTTAACTTTCTTTGGTCAGGAAGCGGGGACAAACATGCCACCACATGGGTAAGCTGGAAGAGGCTCGCAACATCGAAATTGTTGGGAGGGTGGGGCTTAAAAAACATCTTTATATTTGCAAAATCCCTAGTAGCCAAATCGGTATGAAGATTAATTGTGACAAAAAATTTATGGACCGAAGTGGTTTCTCATAAGTATATTAAGCCTGATATAGTGGAGGGATGGTTGCTTAATACCACCAAAAAATTGACAAATTGCTCAATCATTTGGAAAGCAATGATAAAATGCTTCTCGATGGTAGGAGAGGGACTAGCATGGTAGATTGGTAATGGAGTCAAAGTCAGAATAGGCTCAGATCCTTGGGCTGGCAATGGTCAAAACCATATTCTATCGGCTGTATTATACAACAGAATCATGAGAGGGGCTTTTTTCACCTAAATCATATAGCAGATCCCAAGACTTCCTCAATATGGAATCAAGGTTGGATGGATGATGCACTGGTGGGACTGTAGAATTCTAGACAAATTACCTCTCGGCTCTGAAAACTACATATGTCAAGATCACATATAGGGAGGATGAATTAGTTTGGAAACATGTGGAGCATGGAACTTACACACCCAAGCTGGGGTATATACCTCTAAACTTCGACTTGCTACAAAGAGAACCAAACTAGTGGTGGAAAGGCCTTTGGAAGTCCAGGTGTCCATTGAAAATTCAAATTTTTATGTGGTGCATATTAGAAAACAAAATTCCAACTTGGCATTGCATGAAGAAAAGGAAGATCGAAGGACCAGGTTGGTTCTCTCTCTGCAAAAATGAAGAGGAGACGATGGGCCAAATTTTCCTCTCTTGTCCTTTTATTTTACAAGTCTAGAAAGAATGCTCCTCCTTCTTAGATTTAAATTGTTCTTGGAGGGGCATTACTATAGAGGAGACCTGGAGAACTTGGTCTTCAGATGCCAGTAAAAATACTTTAAGATATTTACCTATGATTGTTTGTTGGGGGGTTTGGTTGGCAAGAAACACAACAATCTTTCAGAATAGGATGGTCTCTCCATAGTGCACTGCAACACAAGGCTTAAGTATTCTAGAACACTTTCCTCAAGTAAAGGACTCTCCTCCATTAAGAGTTATTCACGAGGAATAAGTTGACAAAAATTCTCATTGGGATTTTTCGATGGAGCATCACAGAACAATGGACAAGCCTATGGTGGTGGAGCGATACTTTTTTTTATCAGAATCCCACTTCTTTAAGATCAAGATCGGGCTTGGCTCCGGCTCAAATAACTATGCTGAACTTATGGCCTTAAAACTGCTTATTCTTTTCACAAGAGCAAAGGGGGTGATTTCACTACAAATTTATGGTGATTCATTGAATGTAGTGAATTGGACCAGGAAACTTCAAAGATGTCACAATATAATATTAGCTCCTTTGATTGAAGAAATAAACAAGATTTTAATCAGTTTTGACTCTTTTTATATTCATCATGTCTACAAAGAACGAAATTCTGATGCAGACGCTAAATCCAAATTTTGGGTCTTGGACTATCCAGGAAACAAAGGACGGGACCAAGACAAACTCTACTCATTCTCCTTTCATATAGACAACTCAGATGATCCTTTTTGAGTTTCTCAATTGGACTACTTTATGTGCACAAGCCGATACTATTGTATATCATGATAGACTGCCTTGTTTTCAAAGACAACTCTGCAGGTTTTTATGCTTCATGAACAACATTCCCTAGTCTTGTGCTCATGCTAGATTTTTCCTCTTGGGCTCGTGGCCACTAATTTCAATGTAAGTGGACCCCTGGCTGGGTTTTTTTTGGTATGTCAATGATGGGATGATCCTCTTTTTTCCTCTCTGGCCTCTCCGGGAAGAGGCTTTTTTTACTTCTGTAAAAGGACTAATTATGCACTGGTTCTTTCCAGTAACAACAATACATGTCCTGACATGTATCTAAAAAATGTAATTCTATTCTATTAATAAAATTATGCTTTTTTCCCCTAAAAATAAAAATAAAAAAATTATAAAGTAAAATACTTGGCAACATTCCATTATATCTCAAGTGGTAGGGTTCCCATTAACTAGGGAGGTACGATAGAATGTTCCCTATGGATGGAGTCTTAGAATTCTTTCTAATAACCTTGCTAAAACTTATGCTCTCTTGCAAGGACCCCGAGTCATTGCTTCTCTAAATATTCAAAACTTGATTGTGGTTGGGGATTCAAAGAATGCCATTTAGCATATGGTCCTAGACACAAACCCCATGGATTTCAGATTAGCATCAGTGGTTCTTAGAAGTGAGATTTTTTCATGTTCTCTGTGATAAAAATCGAAGAGATGATTATTATGCCAACAAGGCCACACAAGAAAAGGAGGGGAGCATAGTTCTAAATAGCAAAGCATATTTCCAACCAATCCCATGAAGGCACTTGTTGTCATATCGAAGGGACACATGGCTCTCAATACTAAGTACAAGTCTTAATTTATAAACTATGGGGTGACGTGATGGCTTGCATATCGCTCCCTTCTGAACCACCTCTATGGAAATTCTGAAATTTTGTTACTTTGTGGCAATTATGAACCATTAAGTCTCATCTCACACAGCTGAAGTGGGATTAAGAGCATGGATTTGGTTGTGGATGTTTGTGGATTTTGGTCTGTTGGCCTTCATCTTTGGCATGTGAGAGCTGGGTTGGAGTTTGATTCAGTGGCACTCTTGTCTTTGGTGTGGCTCTTGTCTTGGTGTTTCTAGCATAAGGGTTTGGTGAATCTCAAAAATTGTGGCTCTTGCTCCTACTCTCTATCAAGTAAGCAACTATTCTTTTGTGTTTATGGGTTAAATTTTATAATCATAGGGGCATGTTTATTAGCAGTTACGATTTTCTGGTGGTTTCTTCTTTCTAAAGGGTGATGTTAGATATGGGGCTTTCCTCTCTTGGCTTTGACAACTTGGTTTGGCTTCTTGAAAGTCGACTAGGTGTGTTATGTGGGGAGTTTACCCTGGGTCTTCCACTTATTTATGTCTCATGCGGGATGTGGTATTTATCCTTGTTTCTCCCCTCCCATAAGTAAGTGTCTAAATTTCTCATCCCTGTGTTTGGGGACCTCTCTCTTCCCTTTCCCTAGTGGATTCTCCATAGCTGCATGTTTGTCAGAGTTCTCATGGATCCAAAAAATTAAATTCATCACATTGTCCAAAGAAAGGATGGTAAAATTGAGGGCAACATTGCCTCAGTTTGAATGTTCTCCAAGCAACTACAAGATCGAGAATCAAATACATCAGCCTAGTTGAAAATTGTCATGGGAATTATAGTTCAACAAAAGAGGCATATTAGCAAAATGGAAAAGGAATGTGAGACTATGCATTTGAAAATTGTCCCAAGGAAACTAGGTTGGCCCCTCTATGATAAAAAGAACTTATGGCAGCCAATCAAGGAAAGGATGGTTCAAGGCACAATGTTCCATATTTGAATGTATAGGTCCAATATATTGCCAAAGAAATAATTACTAAAGTAGCAGATGGGGACAATGTGAATCCCACTGTCAATTAGTTGTCTATGTTTTTTAGGATTATAAGCTCTTAGGGACATTTTGTAGAATCTATACAGTTAAGTTTTTTCTAGAAATTTTGTACGTAAAGAGGCTTGAATTAGACATTTTTTGGCGGGATTCAAGATCTGCTTTATTATATAGATAAAGGTAATCAAACTTATCATTTAATTTTGATACAAGTTGTTGTAGTCATTTTGCTTAATACAAATATATCCACTAGTTCTTGTTAAAAAAAAAAAAACATTCCATTATATCTCAAGTGACATGCTACAAAAGACTTCAAAAGTCTTTTCCAATTGCTTGGCTTGAAATGTCAAAATGTTAAAAAATTATAGTGATATTCCATCTTTGCAAAAGTTCAAAAATTTTCTAGCTATTGTCACTAGCCTATTTATCTTCTTCAAAAATTCCATAGAGTGTTTAAAAAAAACTTCAATTTTTATCATAAACAGTCACTTTTCCAGAACTTCAGTATAAACGAAAAAAAATGAAACTAAGGTTCATAAATATAAGTAGAAGAGTGTCATTGAATGAATTAAAGGATTTTCAATGTTCTTTTTTCCAACACCTATTTATGTCCCTATAAACACGAGCAAGAGAGAGATGCGTGAAAGCTACTTGCAAGTTCTGAATGTCAAAAAACAATAGTTGCAGAGTGAAGTTCCTCGAGATGAATTCTCATTTCATCCATTGTATGACTAGAATTTAATCTCCAAAAATATGAATTTGAGAAACTTATCTTTCGTAAGCCAACATTAGAGTCAGTTTTAATGCCACAAGTTCACATAAATTGAAGAGAAGAGTGCCCTTGAATGAATTAAAGGATTTCCAATGTTCCTTTTTCCAACACCTATTTTTGTCCCTATAAACTTGAACAAAAGAGATATGAGTGAAAGCTACTTGCAAGTTATGAATGTCAATAAACAATAGTTTCAGAGTGAAGTTCTTCGGGATGAATTCTCATTTCATCCATTGTATGACTTGAATTTAATCTCCAAAAATCTGAATTTGAGAAACTTATCTTTCCTAAGCCAACATTAGAGTCACTTTTAATGCCATAAGTTCATATAAATTGTTTTTTTCAAGACCTAAATCCTACTTTGAAGGATAAACTATGGCTTGGGGTGAGATGGATAATTCGCCTCACCCCACCTCTACTAGGAGTTCCTTGTGATGGACTACCAAAGATTGTCCATGGAAATTCTTTATTAATTACTTCTTCTAAAAAGTGTTTGTGGGATTAAGTGTTTGAAGGTTTGGAATAACATGTGTGTGTGTGTTTTATATTCCCCTGAATGGGGTGATTGATCCTGTGTTAACAATCAACCACACATGATGGAAGTGGGGGTATACAAGTGTCAGTGTAGTTCATTGGATCTGTCTCCAAGGAGGATGGACGGTACCATTGTGTTAATGCAGATGCATGGGAGATATAGATGACACGGGTGAAGTACCAGAGGTAATCACTCCAAATCATGCATGGTCAGGTCGACTTTATGATGACTTGTCGATTAGGTTTGAATCGACTAAGCCTGAGTTGAGACGAGTCGAGTCAAAGTCGAGTCTACTTCAAGAACAATGATATTGTTGCATCCAGTTGAGTCGACACTCCTTAGTAACTTGTATAGGGTTCCAATCTGAACTCCTTTCATTAAGACCATCACACCTCTGACCATCTTGCAAGAATCCTTATAAAATAGAGTGTGCACACCTGCATCACTCATATTGCTGACATATATCAGGTTTATTTCCAAACCCGAAATGTGTAGCACACATGGAAGGGTTCTATTCCTCCGATCATGCAATATCGGTCGAATTCTTCCTCGTCCGACAATTTTGGTTGTCGAGTTGTCCCCCAAGAACATGTTTCCTCCTTCATATTGTTCATATTCATAGAACCATTATCTATGTGGTGTCATATGATATGATGCTCTTGAGTTGATCAACCAAACATCTTTATCTGCTTGTGTACTGATAGACACCAGGTACACATCACCTCCCTTAACTGGAGTTGTTTATCTCTCATTTGACTGCTTCTCGTCAGATCCTGTACTGACTTCCATTACCTTCAACTTGTAGTCCCTTTGTAATGCCCAACTTTACCGCATTTTCAACATCTTCTTGTCGATTAAACAGGGGATTTAGATATACCCTTTGTTAGAATATAATGGATGTGCTCATTTTACCATTGACAATATCATTATTGTCACCCAACCATAGGCCAAAGCCACCCTCCGAGCACCTTAACCTTGACAGAGAATCACTCCGGAAGAAAACCCTAGGTTAGATAGCCAAACAAAGGGTAGTACACCTTTCCCCAAGGATAGTGCACCAACAAGAGTTGATCAGATAGTCCAAAACCTAACCAAGAGATAGTCCAAGCCAAACGTGATCTGCTAGCTGTAGCAGTTGCAATGGCAGCTTTCCTTCAAACCTGTGCAGAAAACTGGGCACTGCAGTGCACACAAGTGCTGCTTAGCAATTCTGAGACTGCTTGCCAGAATGAAGACTAACCTCCTGTATTTATAGTATTTATGGCTAACTGCCTGGGCCAACTTCTCATTCTGGGTATATGTCTGTTCAGTATATATTATTTCTTCTGGTCAACTTCTTCTCTTGGAGGCTAATAACCTAATACAAGTTATGTTCTTGAGCCGACAATTCTTCTAGGGTTATTAGCCAACTCATTAGGGTTTCTTCTTGCTTCCCAGAATATCCTATTCTCGTCAAGTTTACACGTGGAGGTAAATACCTCCCGCAACTACCATAATATCAACACTCCCTCCTAGCTAGGGAGGTATTACAGGTAATGGTCTTGAGCACAAACATACCATTCACCTGGTAGCATCAATATAGTTGTATAGACTGTCTCATGACTATGTCATGAGCACTATCAGTGTCATCAGCTGCATCATCTCTCGAAACCATACTCCCTCTAAGTAATCCGACATGATACTCACTCCACAGAGTGATACAAGAGCCATTCTTCTAATATATAAGAGTAAATGTTCTGAACCATTCTTTGTCTGGGAAATCTTTGTTCATCATTCATTAGGCTGATAATTATTTTCAACAATGTTGATAGTCTTCAAGGCAATCAGAACAATTTCATTCAATAGAACACAACTGTGTCTATCCATAGTAGTACACAACTACCATCCAGTGGTACACTACCACACCAAGTACCACATAGATACTTGATCAACCAGTGGAACACATCCGCCACAGTAGTATACATCTATTGTCTAGAGACATGTACGGTCTTCATAACAAACATCTGATATCAACCTGCACATAAATAATGTTATGATATAAACTAAATCATCTGGGCCATTCTTCCACTCACATCTGTGAGATCTTGGAAGAGCATCTACCCTTAGAAGGTAAAACATCAATGATGAGCTATCTGGACTATTCTTCTCAAAAAAGGAAGAATAATTGTCTTGATTTCCGAGCATGGACCATTCCCCACCCTGGGCCATTCCTCCAACACTAAACAAAGTGTAACCTGGAGAGAATGAGTCTGCCCTAAGGAATGTCTGTCCCTGATTGTTGAACCTAAACCATTCCCCACCCTGGGCCATTCCTCCGACACTAAACAAAGTGAAACCCGGAGAGAATGAATCTTCCCTAAGGAATGACTATCCGGACCATTTCCCATGTTAACCACAAGAGGAAATGTATGTCATGCACCAACCTCCAAAAAAGACCATTCCTCATGTTAACCACAATGAGAAATCGTTGTCCAGGGAGGCGGGCTAGTCTTCTTGAGTAACCCTCAAGAAGAGAGACTGACCTAGACCACTCCCCATGTTAACCACAATGGGAAGTCGCTTTCTATGGTACATCAACAATTTGGACCATTTTTCGAACTAGAAAATGTTTATCCGTCATAAATCTCAATCCACTTTTCGAACTAGAAAGAATCTGCTCATCCTGGACCATTTTTCGAACCGAAAAATGATTGTCCATCAATCAATAATACATCAATGCTCCCTCCCAACCTGGGAGTCATCTCTTCCTTTTTCAATAAAGAAGTTGTCTCCAAGAGCTCCATCTTGAGTACGCAAACTCTTTCATCTTGAACATAAGCTTTATAAAAATGTCTTCTTATCTGCTCATCTATGGAGATATGTATTGTAGAACCACTTTCTCCTTTCTGGACTTCATCATGGATAATGTAATGCTTGATTTCAAATGTACTTCAGTCTGGGACACTGGTCTTCTTTGAAGGCTTCATGTAGCTCTGATCAATAAAGTATATCATTGTTGGAAAACTGGAACATATCCATGTGGAACTTCTTCTGTCATCATGAGATCTGATCATCTGAGTAATCATCTTGATACAGTATCTTTGTTATATAAAATCTTCACCATGCTTCTCTTGTGCACTGGAGGTTCTCCACCAAGTTATCTTCTTCTATTTGCATACAAGGGTCTCTTTCTAGTATGCCTCAAAGTCTTGAGGTTGCTCTTCATATGCTCTTTGTTCAATTGCTTTGGAGAACATTCTTTCCATTCATCTGATGTAGAACTCCAACCCATGGATATTGCAGATGATATAAAGACTCATGTAGAGGTATATCTAGTTTACTGGAACAAGTAATTGTCATATTCTTCTCCCTCCATCTGGGAGAACCTCTAGTTCTGGATCTTGTAATGCTTGCATATATACACTGTTCTTCATCACAACTTTCAGTTCCTTTGCTTGATTGCTTTTAGTAAGTTCATATCAGGCTGGTAATCTTGTGATTCTTAATGACTGGTTGTTCTGGCTTCTCTTTCTTTCTTGGAAACTTCATGTTCTTCCTAATGTTTTTCTTTAGCTCTTGGGTCCATGGAGTTTCTTATAGATTCCATGCCCTAAAGATTTCATTTCTTTCTTTCATCATAGGAACACGGATGTGGATGGAAAACCAGGGATACTTTAAGGCCTTTCTTTGAAGAAGTCTTCTTCTGTGGTTGAATTGAACACGTACTGTCTTTCATGGCTGCTACCATGGATATATACTTCATCATCTTCAATAGATCATATGATGAGCTCCCTCCTAATCATTGCTTCATGTACGAGTGCATATAATCGGCTCCCTCTGTCTAACAGAGTCCACGCTTTCGTCTGCATCCTTATTGTCTTCTGCAATATATAATCGACTCCTTCCGTCTAACAGAGTTCATGCTTCCATCTTATTGTCTTCTGCAAAATGTCATAAGTCTTTCTCCAATTTTCTCTTGATTTTTGACTTCTTTCCGTCTTTGCTTCTTCTAAGTCTCTT
>JASDQU010259666.1:0-11316 GCA_032191745.1 Picea mariana
GGGCAAAGTGACCTAGAAGATGTTTTTAAGGAAGCTACTTGGAGAGTATAAATACGAGGCAAGGCTCTCTTATTTTAGATCACACTTGAGAATATTGTATATATATAGGTGTTTGAGGTAAAAAAAGGATATCTAAGCCAAATTTTAGAGGGAAGGTGAAGAAAAGAAGGTTGGAATTCAAGGGAGGATAAATTCTTTTGATGATGCTTTCTAAGGTATGTTATTTATAGGTCATCTCACCATTTTTGCAATAACTTTTTTTATAGAATGATTCAAACCATGAAATTTATATTCCATTGAGGAAACTTATCCAAGTATCCATGGTAAAAAATTAAGCTTGTGTTTCATTGTATTTTTGAGGTTACACTCCGTGGAAAATAGGGTTTGTGGCTAGTCCTGAAACTAGTCTAAAACAAGTGTTTCGGGTAAAAACATCATAACCTCTTCATAATGGATCTAAATTCAGTAATACTAAATGTGTGGGTTAGAGTACAGTCTTTCATTTTTTTTATAACATTTTCATATCCATTAAACAAATATTCTGTGCGTGGAACGCTCTACAAGGTCGCTCTCTAGAATAAGCTAGAATTCATCAAGGTATGTCATTTTTGCTATAAATCCTTTTCTAAGAGGTTCCAAGTAGTGACACTTGGAGGAATTGCATAAAATACACTGAAGAACATTGTATATCAGTTTCATATCTTTATTCATTAAAGGTACATAATTATGATTATTTCAAGTTAGGGTTGTTGACTAATCCAAAACTGGTCATGTGAGACTAAAGAAAAGTTTGATGAAAATGCTAATCTCTTGTTGTTAAAGTTAAGGAAGGTTTGAAGGTATGTGATCATATACACCAGGTCTATTACAAAGTTACAAATCATATTTGAATGATGATATTGATGAGGGATTTTGGTTGAAGTACATGTTGGGTACATGGTTGAGACAAGTAGTTGATGAGTTGGCACATACATGAGGTGTATAGTTGATGAAGTTGGTACATATTGATGAGTCATAGTTGATGAATGTTTGGTACATACTAGGTACATGGTTGGAGGCACTTGTTATTAGTATTTTTGACACCTGTTTTATGGATGATCTAGCATACTTATATTATTAGAAGCACATATCGATCTTGGTGATGATTATGAGATGTTGTGTTATGCTTGGTTGATGCACATATTTTAGAGTTGTCTTGGTGATTGATCTTGGTGAGTATATGTGATTTGGTTGATAAGATTAAGATTGATGAGACAGGTTGTTGTGATAGGTTGGTTGGACAATTTGTTGTGACAGGTTGTTGTGGCAGGTTATTTTTATAGGTTTGTTGCATGGTTGATGCACTTGTTCATGGTACAGGTTGAGGTATAGGTTGGTGCATGGTTGATGCACTTGTTTATGGCACAAGTTGATTACAGGTTGTTTGGTATAGGTTGGTGCATGGTTGATGCACTTGTTTATGGTACAGGTTGATTACAGGCTAAGGTATATCTTGATGCATGATTGATGCATGGTTCAAGTTATTGGTACAAGTTATTTGGTGCAGGTTGATTGGTACAGGTTTACAACAGTATATCTCACAGTGATAGTGTGACAGTGGTTCCATCATTCTACTTATACATCAGGGAGTTTGGATGGGGCAAGGACAGGTGGTTGTATCCACCTTCTGGTTGTAGTCGGAGAGCATATAGGGTTGTAGCCTCCTTCTGGTTGTAGACAAAGAATTGGGGAGTTGGAGCTTCCCTCAGGTTGTAGCCTGAGAAACTAGGGGGTTGGAGCCTCCTTCCAGTTGCAGTTGGAAAACAAAAAAAGTTGGTGTTTTCAATGAATGTAATTCTTCAAGACATATAAGAAAAAACATTATGTGGTTTTCTCCCGCCTTGGGTTTCCACGTAAAACACTGGTGTATTGTGTATGTGTATGATTGTTCATTTTTTCATTGGTTATTTACTCTGCAGTTATTAGATGATAATGATACATTGATATAACACATTGATTATATGGTTAAAAATGATTAAATTTCTCTACTGTTCATTCACCCCCCCTCTCAGTAATCTGACAGTATGTGCCAACTCATCAACTACTTTTCTCAACAATGTACCTCAACCATACAACAAGTACATATATCAATATAACCATCAAACATTTTCTAGCAATACATCACACTTATCCATAACCAAATACCATAAACCCTTACATCAAACCATGTGCCACAACATCACTGTTATGTAGCCTCGAGCTAAACCAACAACTTCAGCAACACATCACAACCAAAATACCAATACCCATATGCCAAATACCAACAACAAAATACCAATTGTATCCCTCAACAAATATGATATATGCACCAATATTGAACATCCAATACCATCTCAAGAGTTAAACTCTAGCTCACAAAACATACCTCAAACAAGATGTGCCATATCTCTCATAAATAGACCCCAACCATGTTGTTGCCGCAAATTTTCTGCCGCACTTTTTCTACCACGATTTTTGTGTCGCACTTTTTTTTCCACCATTTTTCTTCCGCACTTTTCCTACCACACTTTTTCTGCCGCACTTTTTCTGCCGCACTTTTCCTGTCGCACTTTTCCTGCTGCAATTTTCTCTATCAATAATACCTTCCCAAATAACCTTTCACAAAAATAGATATTCAATGATATTAAAGCGTGTTTAAATGAGAGAGCCTTGCATCTTATTTATAATTTCATGTAGCATCCCACTTTCCTTATTTTAGGGAGTTCTCCATCAACTTTATTATTTAAATAATTTATTTTGCAAACACTTTGACTTTTTGGGGCTTCTAGATGACTCATGAGGGTTCTCCAACTTCACGTAGCCATAAATATTTAACCATGAGGAGCTGTGTGATGTTCCACATACCACCAGAAATGGCATGACATGCATTATCCATAGAGAATATTCTTACCTACAAATATATCAAAAATCATACCATTATCCATCAAACAAACTTGGGTCAATTACCAAAACCTTTGTGCTATCAGAATTTGCTAATGGACTTTCTTCAAGGGTTTACATCAATGGAAACTAATCCAATTAATCAACATTAATCTCAGGAGGATGAGCTTTAAGTGCCAATAGAGTGAAAGAATTCCCTTGTAGGAAGAAAAGGGTCGAGTCCTATAGAAATAAGAGCAACTGCAAGGCTCTGGAAACGTAGTGCAAGTTTTCACAATGAAAGCGCAAGTGTGAGCTAGGGTCAAGGTCAAGTTACATTGGAGAAATCTCAAGGAGGGATATATTTCCTAGAATTGAAGACGATACCCAAAATAATTGGGCTCGCGGGAGAAGTATGCAAGGCCGAAGCCTTTTGGATACATGCAAAATATTCCAATTTGGGAGAACAAAGAAGCTCAGAAGGGAGGAGCAACAACTGCCATCCAATAATCTACAGAGAAAGAGATATGGGTCATTGAATCTCACGTCCAGACAGGAGGAGCGCACATAGGAGAGGAAGAGATCCCATCCTTCGAATCTGGGTGTGAAGGATCAACAAGTGTTGGATCCAGGTAAAGTGCATGAGCCTTAAACCCTTTTAAGTGCACAAGAAGGGTGGGATAACCGAAGTCCTGAAGTCATGAAATAGATTGAGACTGCCCATCATTCAGAGGGACACTTGCCAGAGGATCCTTTACTCCATAGGTTGTACACTCCAAAGGGTAGCAGAGAAGTGAGGAGGTGAAAGCTCCTGAAGGGAGAAGAGTGGAGTCGATCTGAACCATTAGATCGAGAGGATAGGTGGTAGAAGATCATAAAGTTCATGAGAAAGAGATCTGGAAGAGTTGTGTAGAGCCAAGAGAAAAATTCATGAAGTCACGAAGGCCAAAGAGATCTAGACTGTTGGAACCAGAAGGATACGTGGAAAAGATCCACAAACTTCGGAGGAAGAGCCCTTCAGAGAAAAGCAAGGGCCGAGTGTGAAAAACAGTCGAAGCCTGAAGTGAGAAATAGATCATGTTCGTCGATCCTCAGGAGGCACGTGGAATTAGAGCATGTGCCCAGAAGGAAAAAGGTAAGAATGGGTGGAGAATTCCTAAATATTCAGGAGTCGAAGAATATTGTGGTTATTGATTAGAGAGAGAGACGTGTGTTTCCATAACACAGAAGGCACCTTCCCTCCGTTTATTATTGGAACGCATGGCATTGGATTATGCCCTTCGCTACTTTTTTGTTTGGAAGGAACATCATTAGGAAAGAGTGGAGAATCACCAAAGGACTAGAACCCTTTAGCACATCTGAGCCATCTGTGTTTCGACAGATTTGGGTTGTCCATCCAAAGGACAAGTTTCAGCAGGGAGAAGGGTTTGGAAGAGAGACACTTCGAGGAAAAAGGGTGTGCACAATGTTTATAACTCCTAAAGGTTGGAGTCTAAAGTGGATCACAATCATTGGTTGTTAGATAGGTGAGAACCATTAATTCTTGTGCTAGTTGTGTTCGAGGTTCAGAGTTTGGGGGAAAAGGTTGTAGCTGTAGTTGAAATGGCCGAACCTCGAAGCCCGAAGCGCTTGAGGAGGTTCAGCCCCAGGTCACAGCCCAAGGTTGCATGTGGGAAAGGGCCTAGCCCAGAGAGCTAGCACCTATTTTTATTCAAATACTCAAATAGGGAGCAGCGCTTAGCAGGACCCTACGGGTCTCAAAAGACCTGCACCTGATGAGAAAAATGTCCTGTGTAAAGTATTTTTGGGTTCTAGGAGGATCCTGAAGAGCCTATTCGGATCAAATTTGTGAATATCCTTAGACTGGGAGGTCAGTGGACCCCAAGTGAGGGTGGGGGTCTACGTCAAGTGGTATCAAAGCCTGTTTCTTATTTCAGGTAGCAGGCATGAGACAAAGGAGATTTATTGATACCATCAAGTGGTATGAGAGCCACTTATTTAATTTATGAAGGCAAAGAAAGAGAATGGCTATTGAAGGCCATAAGTGTGGTCAAGACAACAACCTCTAGCATAAAATAAAGGCAGAAGTGGATAAAGAGCTCCAAGAGATAAGAGCATAAATGGACAGGCTAGCGTTGAAGATGAAACAGGAGACACAGGTACACTGGAGGTATGAGTGGCCAATGATGTAGAGAGAAAGGTGGCCTGTTAAGAGTTTGTTGTCCAGAAGGAAACAATAAGTGTTGAGGAGGTGGTTGAGGCATGCTGAAAAACTCAGCACCAAGGAGGATCAGGTTTTCATTTGCAAACCAAAAGTAGGAGAAAACCTCAGTGATGAGGAGAGGAGATCAAGCAGAGATCTCATAGACTGCCAAGAGGACAACATTGAGCTATCAAGTTGCTAGATGGGCAATAATTTGATATCATTGGAGGATCTCTTGAACAGCTAGGAGGGAAGTGGTGAACTTTCAGATTGCCAAGTGGGAAATGAAGTGAGATCAATTAATCTCATAAAATGTTAGGAGGGAAGGACAAGAATCCCAATTTTCCAAGTGGGAAAGGGAGAGGAGAGGATAATATATGAAATTATCAGGAGCTCATAGGTGATTTCATATCAACAAGGAGTGTTGATGGAGGAGGATCAAAGGAACATTCTGATCATTGGAGGAATTGCGATATTCCTTCCAAACAAACAAGTAGGGGCCACTACACATGATGAAAGTGCAACAAAGGAAAGACAACCAGATGTGATTTTCATAGAGGAGAAGGAGAAGATACTGACATATGCCCCAGCAGAAGAAGAGATTTCAACATAATTGCTCATAATTTCCAGCCAGGAAGATGAACAAGAGATGACTGCAACACTGAAGCCTGCATCAGAAGAGGAAGCAAAAAGCATGGATCTTGTTGATCTATGTGAAGAAATGAAAGACCTGGAGATAAGGGTGATAGTGAAAAGCATGCACATTCAACAGGTTAAGTTGAAAACAAATGGAGGAACATGCCAGCATGAGGAAGTGCAGTAAAGAAGACTTCCAAGGAGCTATCTAGTGGGTCAACTGGAAGATGAAGTAGAAGAGATAAGGAGGAGGATGTCGAGATCAACACAAGAAGTTGTCAGTAGGAGGAATCTGAATAGAAGAGGACCTGCATTAACAACATGGAAGCAACAACAACAACAACAAAGAAGAGGAGTAGGAGGAAAACTCCAAAGAAGTGTTTGGGATCCAGGGGGATTTCAACAACAGAGAAGAGGAGATCATGAGTAGGAGCTCATGATTTTCCCAGCAGTGGATTATGATGTAGGAGCATCACTCCACCTCAACAACACACCAACTATATAGCACATTCATGTGCAGTCAAGGAGAGGAGAGGCACCATCCATCTCATTTTTCCCACAATTTTAAACTTTAAATATAATTAAAAGTGATTAATGTTGTAAAGCTTGGTAGAGATAAGTTATTGCCTTTGTACAGGTAGTCATTAGAGTCTCCTTTATTAGGCTTGAGTTGTACAAATATTGATATTTGTCTTGGATCTGAAGATGTATGCGATCATTCAATGTAATCTACCTCAGTAGTTAGGCGTTGTAAATGGTGATTAGACACCACTAGAGTAGTTGGAGGGAAAGACTCTACGAGTCTCCTCTTGTATAAATATTTGTATCATATTCCTAGGAGAGGCTACTAAAATTGGATGGTAGATGATTGTAAGCTAAGGAAAGAAGAGCCGAGACTCAGTTGCAGTCCGAGCTTAGACATTTTATTTAACATTCTGTTATTAATATAAAAGAACAGATTTCATTGTTCATGATTTCTTGTGTGGTGCATGTTTGTTTATGAATGCATTTGATGTTATCTATGTGTTTATGCATTCATGTATGTTGTAGATGTATGAATATGTTCCTTTGCAGGGTAAAGGTAGAATTTCTCTATTTTCTTGGGAGTGTGTTAAATTGTTTTGAGTTTTTTAGGCTGTGCAAGGAGTGCAAGACGGAGTATTGAACTCTGTAGCCAATGCAAGGAGTGTGTATCTAAACTTTGTTTTGATTTCAGGGGAGAATGTGCCAAGAGGGAACACCTAGATAGTTTATAGACTCAAGGAGGAGCCTAAAGGTTACTGAACACCTTGGAGGAGGAAATTTGCAGTAGAAGGCACATAAGACATAGTTTTTCAACACTATGTAGAGCTCTTCCAAGTGAGCATTGAGCAGGTGCAAGTCTGCATGAAAGTATTATGTTTCAAGTCCAAAGAGAAGGTGGTTAGAGAGAAAGACACCACAAAGTTATTGAACACTTTGTAAGCTCAACAAGGAGTGCTTTGAGAAAGTACAAGAAGTGTCCAAAACAAACATACTCTGAAGTGTTGGGGGAAATTAAGGAAACCCGGAGTTATTGAACACTTTGAGGGAGAGGCTCTACAAGGAGTGCATTGAGTAGGCACAAGGAATGTGAAGGAACATTTACTGAAAAATATTCTAACTCTGAAGCCATTTGAAGGCCATTCGAGTGCAAAGAGTGCATATATGTGAACTTACTCCAAGTTAAAAAGCTCAAAAGAGTGCAGAGAGTGCTAGGAGGGTACCAAAAATCCTTTCATGGAAAGTTGAGGGTCGATACCCTTAGGATACTAAGAAAGTTGAAATCTCAGGAGGATGAGCATTAAGTGCCAGGAGGGTGCAAGAACTCCCTTGGAATAAGCAGACGGTCGAGTCCTTTAAAAATCAAAGAAACTGCAAGGCTCGGGAAAAGTAATGTAAGTTTTCACAATGAAAGCACAAGTGTGTGCCAAGGTTGAGGTCAAGTTACATTAGAGAAATCTCAAGGAGGGATAGAATTCCCAAAAGTGAATACGAGACCCAAAATAATCGGGCTTATAGGAGAAGGATCCAAGGATGAAGCCTTTTGGATACATGCAAAATATTCCAATTTGGGAGAACGAAAAAGCTCAGGAGGAAGGAGAAACAACTATCGTCAGATCAACTCCAAATAAATATATATGGGCCATTGAATCCCATGTCTAGAAAGGAGGAGAACATAGAGGAGAGGAACAGATCCCATCATTAGGATCTGCGCACGAAGGATCAACAAGCATTGAATCTAGGTAAAGTGCATGAGCCTTAAACACTTTTAAGTGCACAAGAAGGGAGATATTACCGAAGTCATGAAGTCCCAAAATAGATTGGGATTTCTCATCTTTCAGAGAAACACTTGGCGGAGAATCCCTCACTCTAGAGGTTGTACGCTCTAGAGGGTATCAGAGAAGCAAGGAGGTGAAAACTCCTGAAGGGCTAAGTGCAGAGCCGATCTGAACCATCAAATCGAGATGACAGGTGGTGAACTATCAGAGAGTTTGTGAGAAAGAGATCTAGAATATTTTTGTAGAGACAAGAGAAAACTTTGCGAAGTCATGAAGTCTGAAGAGATCTGGACCATTGGATCTAGAAGGATACGTGGTAGAGATCCATGGAATTCATAGGAAGAGCCCTTTGGAGAAAAGTGGGGGTGGAGTGTGAAAAACAGTCGAAGCCTGAAGTGGGAAATAGATCATGGTCGTTGATTTTTAGGAGGCACATGGCATTAGAGCGTGTTTCTAGAAGGACAAAGGTAAGTCTAGGTGGAGAATTCTCGAAGAGTCGAGAGCTGAAGAAGATTGTGGTCATTGATTAGAGAGAGGGATGTGTGTCGCCAGAACATAAAAGGCACCTTCCCACCATTTATTATTGGAACACGTGGTGTTGGATTAGGCCCTTCTATACTTTGTTGTTCAGAAGGAACATCATTGGGAAGGAGTGGAGAATCATCAAAGAACCAGAACCCTTGAGAAGATCGGAGCCATCTGTGCTTCGACAGATCTAGGTCACCCATCCAGAGGACAAGTGTCAACATGGAGAAAGTTTTGGAAGAGAGACACTTCGGGGAAAAAGGGTTTTTCCAACATTCAAAACTCTTGAAGTTCAGAGTCCAAAGCAGATCGTAGCCATTGGTTGTTGGATAGGCAAGAACCGTCAATTCTCGTGCTAGTTGTGTCTATGGTTCAGAGTTCAGGGGAAACGATTGCAACTGTAGTTGAAACGACTGAAGCTAGAAGCCTGAAGCACTTGAGGAGTTTTAGCCCTAGGTCACAACCCAAGGTTTCATGGGGGAAAGGGCCTAGCCCAGAGAGCTAGTGCCTGTTTTTATTAAAATTTTCAAATAGGGAGCAGGGGCTTAATAGGAGCCTGCGGGTCTCACGGGACCTATGCCTGATGAGAAAAGGGACCTGTGTAAAGTAGTTTTGGGTTCTAGCATGGGCCCAAACAACCAATTCGGCTCATATTTGAGAAGATCCTTAGACTGGGAGGTTAGTGGACCTGAGGTGAGGGTGGGGGTCTGCATCAAGTGGTATCAGATACTGTTTCTTATTTCAGGTAGCAGGCAAAAGAAAAAGGAGATTGGATGATACAATCAAGTGGTATCAGAGCCACACATTTAATTTTTAGAGGTAGAGGAGGAGAATGGCTACTGAAGGCCATAAGTGTGGTCAAGACAAGGACTACCAACAGAAAAGAAAGGAATAAATGGATAAAGCGCTCCAAGAGTTAAGAGAATAAGTGGATAGGCTAGTGTTGAAGATGAAACATGAGGCACATGTACACTAGAGGTACGAGTGGCTAGTGAGGCAAAGATCAAGGTGGCCTATTCAGAGGTTTTTGACCATAAGGAATAAAAAAGTTTTGAGGAGGTGGCTGAGGCATGTTGAAAACCTCAGCGCCACGGAGGAGAAGGTTTTCATTTGTGAGCCAAAAGTAGGAGAAAACCTCAGTGATGAGGAGAGGAGATCGAGCAAAGATCTCGTAGACTGGAAAGAGGGAAGAAGTGATCTATCAAGTTTCCATATGGTAAATGAGATGATATTAATGGAGGATCTCATGAAATTCTAGGAGGGCAGTGGTGAACTTTCAGATTGCCAAGTGGGAAATGAAGTGAGATCAGTTGATCTCATAAACTGCCAGGAGGGCAGGACAGGAATCACAATTTTCCAGGTGGTAAAGGGAGAGGAGAGGAGACTATCTAAAAGTCTTAGGAGCTCAGAGGTGAGTTCATATCAACAAGGAGTGTTGATGGAAGAGGATCAGAGGAACATTCTAATCATTGGAGGAATCGATATATTCCTGCCAAACATCCAAGTAGGGTCCAATGCACATGATGAAAGTGAAGAAAAGTAAAGACATCCAACTATGACTTTCACAAAGGACAAGTGGAAGATATTGACATCTTCCCTAGCAGAAGAAGAAGAGAATTCAACATAATTTCTTAGAATTTTCATCCAGGAAGCTGAATAGGAGATGATTGCAGCATAGAAGCCTGTAGCAGAAGAGGAAGCAAACAACATGGATTTTGTTGATATGTGTGAAGAACTAGAAGCCCTGGAGATAAGGGTGATAGTGGAAATAATGCACATACAATAGGTTAAGTTGGAAACATATGGAGGAACATGTCAGCATGAGGAAGTGCAACAAAGAATATTTCCAAGGAGACAACCAGCACGTTAGCTTGAAGAAGTATTAGAGGAGATAGGAGGTTGATGTCAATATCAACACAAGAAGTTGTTAGCAGGAGGAAGCTGAACAAAAGAGGAGCTGCAGTAACAACAAGGAATAAAAAAAAACAGTAGCAAAGTAGAGGAGTAGGAGGACAACTCCAAAGAAGTGTTTGGGATCCATGGGGATTTCAACAATAGAGAAGAGGATCTCATGAGCAGGAGCTCATGATTTTCCCAGTAGTGGAGTATGATGCATGAGCATCGCTCCACCTCAGCAACACACCAACTATATAGCACATCCATGCACATTCAAGGAGGGGAGAGGTGCCAACCCTCTCATTTTCCCCTCAATTTAAAATTTAAATTTAATTAAAAGCAATTAATGTTGTAATGCTTGGTAGAGTTGAGTTATTTCCTTTGTACAGGAATTCATTAGTCTCCTTTATTATGCTTGATTTCTACATATCTTGATATTTTCCTCGGATATGAAGATGTATGTGATCATTCAATGTAATATGCCTCATTATTTAGGTGTTGTAAATGGTGATTAGAAACCACTAGAGTAGTTGGAGGGAAATACTCTATGAGTCTCCTCTTGTATAAATATTTGTATCATATTCCCAGGAGAGGCTATTGAAAGTTGATGGTAGATCATTGTAATCCAAGGAGAGAAGAGCCAAGACTCAGTTGAATTCCGAGCTCACACATTGTATTTGACGTTATGTTATTAATTTAAAAGCACATATTTCACTGTTCATGAGTTCCTTTATGGTGCATTTTTGTTTATGAATGTGTTTTAATATTATCCGTGTGTTTATGCATTCATGTATGTTGTAGATGTATGAATAGGTTTCATTTGTAGTGTAAAGGTATAATTTCTCTATCTATTTGGGA
>JASDQU010259667.1:0-13787 GCA_032191745.1 Picea mariana
ATTTCTCAGTGATCCTATCTATGCTATGGTTATCTAGTGAATTGAAAAGAAACCTAATAATAGCTTAAACCTTAACATGGTATCAGAGCTAAGCTGAAGAGAGCATCTTTCACAAAAAGAAGAAAAACGTCACTATTATCGTAGATGCAAATTCGGGTTTTTTATTGAAGAAGAATTTCAGCCCCAAAGCCATCTAGAAATGTGCACCCTACCTCAATGAACACTTTGGCATCTTCAGCGCGCCTTTTCAGTGGTTGGATCTCCTGGAAAGTGAAACCCTAGTTTTCACAAAGTACCAGGAGTACCAGAAAACCGTGAGCACCAGAGTACCAGAAGTACCAGAAAACCAGAAGCACAAGTCCAGAAATCCGTTGATCAAATTTGAAGGGGTAAAATTTGGATTTTCTAAAATCTAACCACACCAGGCTACTCGCCTCAGCCAAGCGCACCTCCTAGTAAGTTCGGAATTCAATTTTGAGCATTTTCATTTTTCGGTCATTTTCTTATGCCAGAGTTGATTGTACAGGTGTCTAGCGCCAAGCTATCAGGTTTTGAAGCCATAGGTGTCGGGTAAGAAACAAAACGTTAAAGGTAAAATCGTGGCTTGCAGGTTTGAAGGGCATCAACAACATATGCCAAGTGTTTCCAGATCTACAGAGGTGGACGGTTGTGTGACACCCCTGCATGTAGAGAAAATGAACAATAGTGTACAGGATATTAGTTGGTCAACATATGGTTTCTCGTCCTGATATAGTTGTGCAGTATTTCGACAAAGATTGACAGAGATAGCAGAGCCACAGGGCTTGTGTTCCATTTTATTCCTTTCCAGATAGTCAGAGTGGTTTGGCGTATTAACATTAAACAATTATCAGAAGGTTCGGAGTCAAAAACTGTGGACCTCAACGGGGTTTGCAATGAAGCTGCAGAGATTCGAAACACTGATGACAAATAGTGTAAAGACAATCAAAATTTGCCTCTCTTTTAAACTCTTTCAGGAGATGGCCTTTCTGCATACAACGAAGCTTATTATGAGTTAATGAAAGTATCATCAGAAAAGGGGTGACTATGTTTCACTATGCTGAGATTAAGGATGATTCTCTTGAAAGAAGTGACACGCAAAATTACCATTGTTATAAGGTAGATAACTTTCAACAAAAGATAGTAAGTATATATCACACTCAGATCCATTTCTATTGCTCTCTGCGAATTATTGGAAAATAATGGGTCCTCGTACACAGTGTACCCAAGAAGCTGTAGTTCAGGTGAGCTTTACAGTTTGTTTTCAAATGGAGCTGGGGCACTTGGAGACAAAGGTCAATAACCAATCCTGAATCTCAGACATTGAATCGGGATTCTAAAGACCATGTGGAAATCAATAGCATTTGAATTCATAGGTTGATGGTCATCGAAGATAACAATCCAGATTCTATGGCAAGACTTGTTTGTTTTGCAGTTGTAAAACTTAAGGTGGAAATTAGTTGTATATGCTGGAGATTTTTTGAAGTCACAATTAGATCGAGAAGATTTATTTTCTTATCTAGAAGGAGCCTCCAAATTATGTTTTTGATAAAGATAGTTCAGCAATCAAATCTTGATTTCCACATATTTCTCAACAGGATCAAGGTGAAGTGGCAATTAAAAGATATTAGACAGAATTGAAAATATTTTGAAACTCTTTTTCATTAATGTATATCACAACTAAATGAACAGATGGCAACCAGGAGGCAGAGTAGGCCAATCTTCTAGGTCAGTTGACAATTAAGTAACAGTTGGTTGATAAGAGGATCAAATCCAGATTCCTAGGTTTTATTGTAGAGATAACTCTATCTCTGTGTCAAAGATTTGAGGCAGGGTATCCAGGTGGCAGCCTTCGGAAGAAGATTTCAGTTGCACAGATGACCATACATTTTCCAAAACTGAAAGAACTCAATCTTTTATTTCCTAAATATATTGCTACTCTATTCATTTTCATTTATTTTTGGTTATGATTTTGTAGATTTTACTGCTAGCAAAACAAAAATAGTTTGAGTATTGTTTCTATTATTTAAGCACTATTTTGTAATAAAGAAAGGGTTCGACTTTGGAGACTGGACCATATACTTTTGTATTTCTAAGACTTTTGAATATATATCAGAACATAAGCTTCTTTTGCCATTTATGTTCAAACTTTCATTTCTCTCCTATCTGTACTTGTACTCAAATATATCGGTCATTGTTTCATGTTTATCTGATTTATGATAACTGTCAACTTGTCATTACATCCATAAACTAGAATCTGCAAGTATTTCACTTAATAGATCTGGCCATTCATATGTACTTTGTGTATATGTTTCTGCTAGTATGTTAGGTATTCTCCATACATTCATCTTATATTAGCTTTCTGAACATCTGTGGTTGAAAGCCTTGTCTATCTGAATGTATTCATACATGTCTAGAGTGTGTGAGGTTTGAGTGAGTCCTCCATCTTGATCCATTTGAGTAAATCATTAAGAAATTAGTAAGTTACCAGGCTTCTTCGAGCTACAACCTAGAAGAACTCCTGGAGTGATAACAAATTGGCGTCGTTGCCGGGGACCGAAGACAAAAGTTGAAGAAAGCTTCCCTGGGGAACGACATTAGAACTGCTCCTTGATAATAGACAAGGATTAGACATTACAGCGGTTGTAATCATTTATCTGGCGACTCCACTGTGTTCACTCTGGCTCCTAAAAGGATCAACACCAGGGAGAATCCACAGAAACCATCTGTTACACCAGTACCAAATCCAGAGCTGATTCTCAGAAGAAGAAGATCATTTAAAGGTCAGACTTCAAAATCAAGTACTAAAAGTAATCTTCTTTCTCATTCTAAGAAATCAATAGCAGAAAACACTGAATCTTCTTCCTCTAAGATTGTCAATGAAAGATCAATTGTAACAGCTGTAGAAGAATCAATTGTTGAAAATGTTACTGTAGAAGAACCAATTGTTTCTTATCAAGAGAAAAATGTCATTATAGAAAAAGTGTTAGGCTCTAATCTAGTTGAAGACTCATCTAAGACCTTAGAAAGAAATCACAGCTCCTCATCTCTTGAGTCCTTTCACTCACAACAAGAAAAAGACCATATAGATATCCACACTAGCCTTCTTGCTGTAGAGCATATTCTTCAAGAGTTGTCTGCTAAAGGTGAAGAAAACTTCGCGGAACAACTTGCAAATTTCTATATAGCCTCATATCAAACTTCTTTCCCATCAGAAGAATCCCCCCCTTTTCAATTAAATCCTCCCATTGTTGAAGAATCTGATAAAAGTCTATCACCTCTCTCACCAATAGTCATTATGGTTGCACCTGCTCCGTTGACCAAAATGCAACGAATTCTAGCTGCTAGATATGTACCTCTTGTTTTACAAAATCCACCTGCAGCTATGCCTACTGGTGATTACCAAAAGTATATGCCAAAATTCACAGGAGAGGGAGATGTAACTGCAAAGGAGCATATAGAAGCCTTCTATAGCTATGTTGAGAACTTAAACATAGAAGATGTTGATGTCTGGACCAGAGTCTTTGGCTATAGCTTGGATGGTCATGCTAGGAAGTGGTTCAAGGAACTTCCTGTTGATTCTATAGCTGGAATAGAAGAGTTCGATGATATATTTTTGAAACACTAGGGAGATAGGAGAGACTTTTTGACTATATCACAGAGTTTGGAAACCTTAAGAAATAAAATGGTGAATCTATATCTGATTTCACCAAGAGATTCAACAGAATGTATAGTAAAATACTTGCAGAAATCAAACCTACAGACACCTCTACCAAAATCACTTATGCCAACTCATTTGACTCCGAATTTTGTTTGTTGCTGAGAGAAAGAAGGTCTCCCACACTTTCCTTGATGCAAGATGTTGCCCTTGAAGTAAAGTCAAATATCTTAGTTGCTCATAAGTTAAAGGGAAATGTTGATAGAATGAAGCAGAAGGAAGAAGCCTCTTCCTCATCAAATTCTAATCCTAAGATAGACAAATTGGCTAAGATGCTGGAGTCATTAACCTCAGAAATGTCCAAGTTAAAGATTGAGAATAAGCAGCCTACCAAGAGAAAAGGTTCCTATGAATACACTCACAGAAATCCAAATCAGAATCCTAATACTTTCAGGAGAAATAACCAACAGGTACAGATCTTGCAGAGAGAGAGAAACCCCACAAAAGATCAAAAGGTAAAAGCTCCTCTCCAAAATACACTCATGGATGAATATGATGAAGATGAGTTTCAGGAAGAAAATGAGGACAACATTCACTGTGTTGGATCTGATCTTGATTTCAAAGTCACTAATAATATTGCAGAATATGGAGATCTTATTTTCTCACATACATATTTCAAGCATCTATGAAAACTATGGTCATGGATGTAGTTGTAGCAGATATTCCACCCAAATTCGGATGTAAATTCAGATGTTTGTTATCAAGATCATGGATGAAGAGGTTAGAAGGAACCCTTCAAATGGACCTTTCATATGCTACTATTCCTGTTTTTGGAGGAGAAAATAAGAGACTATACAGAGAATCACAACTTACCTACATTATCAATGATGAACAAAATCTAGCCAACCATCCTATTTACTCAGTTGAAACAGGTATGTGAGAAAATAAGATCTCCGTATTCTGCAATATTATTAGTGACTTTGAAATCAAGCTTGAATGACAAATGTGTAGTTTCTTTAGATGGTGAAATAAATACAACCCCTGCTCCAACAGTCTCTTTAGTACATGCCCCATCAAAGAACATACTCCAAAGATCATCTTCTCCTACCTCTGTGGACTGAACACCAGGCTGTTTAAGCAACAATGAATCTGACAGTGAATCATCAATCTGTAGTATGCAAGATCCCATACCTGTTTCAACTGAGTAAATAGGATGGTTGGCTAGATTTTGTTCATCATTGATAATGTAGGTAAGTTGTGATTCTCTGTATAGTCTCTTATTTTCTCCAAAAACAGGAATAGTAGCATATGAAAGGTCCATTTGAAGGGTTCCTCCTAACCTCTTCATCCATGATCTTGATAACAAACATCTGAATTTGAGTGGAATATCTGCTACAACTACATCCATGACCATAGTTTTCATAGATGCTTGAGTTAAAGCCACTGCCAAATCTTTGATCAACCCGAGACATTTAACTTTCCTAGAGTCAAATGAGAAAAGATCATGGTAAGTTTTAATAATTTCTAATCCAAGCTCATCCATAACTGCCTTTGGGATTAAATTGTGAGAGGCTCCAGAGTCTAGAAAGCGGTTATGCAATATTTTGTCATGAATGTTCAGAGAGATATAAAAAGGTGGACAGCTTTCATCTCTATCCTCTATCATTGGACCTAATAAAATGGTGGGCTTGTCATCTTGTATATTAAGGATATCAGCAGAGGAAGATATGGATTTGGGATCAAGAGTCTTGCGGATATCTTTCTTGAATGATTCATTCTTCATTAATTCAACCAAAGGGATGGGGATTTTGATTTTCTGTATCTCAGCTTCAAAATTGAAAGAATAAGAGGTTTTGTCAGAAAGTTTTACCTCATTTGTAGGGGCTTTCAAAGCAATCTGCTGGTCATTAGGAATCTAATCTTTTTGAGTTTGTTGTTTGGCAGTTGCAGCAGTCTTCTTAGGAGGAGTTGGTGCACTATGTTTTGCAGTATTGGACTTGGATCTTAAATTGTATCTGTTCTTATCATCAGTTTGAAAAACACCATTATCATCAGAATTCTCATTTACCTTTTCATTCATTAATGCCTCTTCATAATCATTCTGTGTTAGATATGATTCTTCCAGATCAGATCCAACACAGTGAATGTTGTCCTCATTTTCTTCCTGAAACTCATCTTCATCATATTCATCCATGAGTGTATTTTGGAGAGGAGCTTTTACCTTCTGATCTTCTGTGGGGTTTCTCTCTCTCTGCAAGATCTTTACCTATTGGTTATTTCTCCTGAAAGTATTAGGATTCTGATTTGGATTTTTGTGAGTGTATTCATAGGAACCTTTTCTCTTCTCTTGGCAGGCTGCTTATTCTCAATCTTTAACTTGGACATTTCTGAGGTTAATGACTCTAGCATCTTAGCCAATTTGTCTATCTTAGGATTAGAATTTGATGAGGAAGAGGCTTCTTCCTTCTGCTTCCTTCTATCAACATTTCCCTTTAACTTATGAGCAGCTAAGATATTTGACTCTACTTCAAGGGCAACATCTTGCATCAAGGAAAGTGTGGCAAACCTTCTTTCTCTCGGCAGCAAACAAAATTCAGAGACAAATGAGTTGGCATAAGTGATTTTGGCAGAGGTGTCTGTAGGTTTGATTTCTGCAGGCATTTTACTATACATTCTATTGAATCTCTTGGTGAAATCAGATACAGATTCACCATTTTCTTTCTCAAGGTTTCCAAACTCTGTGATATAGTACAAGAAGTCTCTCCTATCTCCCCAGTGTTTCAAAAAGATATCATCCAACTCTTCTACTCTAGCTATAGAACCAGCAGGAAGTTCCTTGAACCACTTCCTAGCATGACCATCCAAGATCTGGACAAAGACTCTGGTCCAGACATCAACATCTTCTATGTTTAAGTTCTCAGCATAGCTATAGAAGGCTTCTATATGCTCCTCTGCAGTTACATCTCCCTCTCCTGTGAATTTTGGCATATACTTTTGGTAATCACCAGTAGGCATGGTTGCAGGTGGATTTTGTAAAACAAGAGGTGCATATCTAGCAATTAGAATTCGTTGCATTTTGGTCAACGGAGCAGGTGCATCCATAATGAATATTGGTGAGAGAGGTGATAGACTTTTATCAGATTCTTCAACAATGGGAGGATTTAATTGATAAGGGGGGGATTCTTCTGATGGGAAAGAAGTTTGATATGAGGCTATATAGAAATTTGCAAGTTGTTCCGCTAAGTTTTCTTCACCTTTAGCAGACAGCTCTTGAAGAATATGCTCTACAGCAAGAAGGCTAGTGTGGATATCTATATGGTCTTTTTCTTGTTGTGAGTGAAAGGACTCAAGAGATGAGGAGCTGTGATTTCTTTCTAAGGTCTTAGATGATTCTTCAACTAGATTAGAGCCTAACACTTCTTCTATAATGACATTTCCTCTTGATAAGAAACAATTGGTTCTTCTACAGTAACATTTTCAACAATTGATTCTTCTACAGCTGTTACAATTGATCTTTCACTGACAATCTTAGAGGAAGAAGATTCAGTGTTTTCTGCTATTGATTGCTTAGAATGAGAAAGAAGATTACTTTTAGTACTTGATTTTGAAGTCTGACCTTTAAATGATCTTCTTCTTCTAAGAATCAGCTCTGGATTTGGTACTGGTGTAACATATGGTTTCTGTGGATTCGCCCTGGTGTTGATCCTTCTAGGAGCCAGAGTGAACACAGTGGACACAGTGGAGTCGCCAGATAAATGATTACAACCGTTGTAATGTCTAATCCTTGTCTATCATCAAGGAGCAGTTCTAATGTCGTTCCCCGGGGAAGCTTTCTTCAACTTCTGTCTTCGGTCCCCAGCAACGACGCCAATTTGTTATCACTCCAAGAGTCTAGGTTGTAGCTCAAAGAAGCCTGGTAACTTACTAATTTCTTAGTGATTTACTCAAATGGATCAAGATGGAGTATTCACTCAAACCTCACACACTCTAGACATGTATGAATACATTCAGATAGACTAGGCTTTCAACCACAGATGTTCAGAAAGCTAATAAAAGATGAATGTATGGAGAATACCTAACATACTAGCAGAAACATATACACAAAGTACATATGAATGGCCAGATCTATTAAGTGAAATACTTGCAAATTCTAGTTTATGGATGTAACGACAAGTTGACAGTTATCATACATCAGATAAACATGAAACAATGACCGATATATTCGAGTACAAGTACAGATAAGAGAGAAATGAAAGTCTGAACATAAATGGCAAAAGAAGCTTATGTTCTGATATATATTCAAAAGTCTTAGAAATACAAAAGTATATGGTCCAGTCTCCAAAGTCGAACCCTTTCTTTATTACAAAATAGTGCTTAAATAATAGAAACAATACTCAAACTATTTTTGTTTTGCTGGCAGTAAAATCTACAAAATCATAACCAAAAATAAATGAAAATGAATAGAGTAGCAATATATTTAGGAAAGAAAAGATTGAGTTCTTTCAGTTCTAGAAAATGTATGGTCATCTGTGCAACTGAAATCTTCTTCCGAAGGCTACCACCTGGATACCCTGCCTCAAATCTTTGACACAGAGATAGAGTTATCTCTACAATAAAACCTAGGAATCTGGATTTGATCCTCTTATCAACCAATTCTTACTTAATTGTCAACTAACCTAGAAGTTTGGCCTACTCTGCCCCCTGGCTGCCATCTGTTCATTTAGTTGTGATATACATTAATGAAAAAGAGTTTCAAAATCTTTTCAATTCTGTCTAATATCTTTTAATTGCCACTTCACCCTAATCCTGTTGAGAAATATGTGGAAATCAAGATTTGACTGTTGAACTATCTTTATCAAAAACATAATTTGGAGGCTCCTTCTAGATAAGAGAAGAAATCTTCTTGATCTATTTGTGACCTCAAAAAATCTCCAGCATATACAACTAATTTCCACCTTAAGTTTTACAACTGCAAAACAAACAAGTCTTGCCATAGAATCTGGATTGTTATCTTCGATGACCATCAACCTATGAATTCAAATGTTATTGATTTCCACATGGCCTTTAGAATCCCAATTCAATGTCTGAGATTCAGGATTGGTTATTGACCTCTGTCTCCAAGTGCCCCAGCTCCATTTGAAAACAAACTGTAAAGCTCACCTGAACTACAGCTTCTTGGGTACACTGTGTATGAGGACCCATTATTTTCCAATAATTCACAGAGAGCAACAGAAATGGATCCGAGTGTGATATATACTTACTGTCTTTTGTTGAAAGTTATCTTCCTTATAACAATGGCAATTTTGCGTGTCACTTCTTTCAAGAGAATCATCCTTAATCTCAGCATAGTGAAACATAGTCACCCCTTTTCTGATGATACTTTCATTAACTCATAATAAGCTTCGTTGTATGAAGAAAGGGCATCTCCTGAAAGAGTTTAAAAGAGAGGCAGATTTTGATTCTCTTTACACTATTTTTCATCAGTGTTTCGAATCTCTGCAGCTTCATTGCAAACCCCGTTGAGGTCCACAGTTTGGGACTCCGAACCTTCTGATAGTTGTTTAATGTTAGTTGTTTAATGTTAAGACGCCAAACCCCTCTGACTATATGGAAAGGAATAAAATGGTACACAAGCCCCGTGACTCTGCTATCTCTATCAATCTTTGTCGAAATACTACACAACTATATCAGGATGAGAAACCATATGTCGACCAACTAATATCCTATACACTATTGTTCATTTTCTCTGCACGCATGGGTGTCACACAACCGTCCACCTCTGTAGATCTGGAAACACTTCGCATATGTTGTTGATGCCCTTCAAACCTGCAAGCCACGGATTTGCCTTTAACGTTTTGTTTCTTACCCGACACCTATGGCTTCAAAACCTGATAGCTTGGCGCTAGACACCTGTACAATCAACTCTGGCATAAGAATTCAATGAGACATGTGAAGAAAAGGCTCGGTGCTTGCGTATGTTTTGGTGTGTCAACCTGTAGATTATCTCGTGGCCATCTCATGGCTGGTTCATAGCTCGATTCGTGGCTTAGCTTTGGCTTGATTTATGTGATGACTTGTGGGTTAGCTCGTGGCTTGAGCTTGTTGCTTAGGCTTGAAATTTAGGCATATGTTTATATAGAGATTTGCGCTAGGTGCATGTATCATTTAGGAGTAGAACACTAGCTTAGGATTACAATAGCTCAAGCACCCACCACTTCTTACTTTATTTGACAACAATTTCAAATCTAAAAAAGCATAAAACTAGGGTTTAGGGAATACTGACAATGCTTTGGAATGCAGGTAAAAGCGATCAACAAGAGCTTTGATGAAGAACTAGAAGTATGACACTAACCAAAAGACCTAAGAAAATGACAAAATCAAATAGAGAGTAATGAGGACACTCTCAAAATACCATTGCATTTTGATCGCTAACATCTGGCTCCAACTGGGATGGAGACCTCCCTGCGAGGTTTCCAAGAACCTAGTAGTTCCAGTCGCCTTTACCATTGGGCTATGGAGTCATCTAGCCTTTACAACTGATCTTCGGAAACCTGTAGCCTGCCTGTAGCCTGTTCTGCTTATTCATTGAAATCAACAACTGAAACTAATCTATCTGCTTGTATGAAGAGCTTATTCTGCTGCCTATTCCTACACTAACCCATTGTACTGCTTCTTAATCAAGTAAACTCATGCTTCCAATGAAGCCATGTAGGAAACTGATTAACTGAACCTGTTCTTGATCTTGACTCAAAAAATAAAGGAATGCATAACCAACAGAAATGTGGTTTGAACAGATGATAGAACCAGCTTTCGTCTGACAAGAATATTTTGATATTTATGTTGCTCATGGATTCCAGAAAATCAGCAATAGGGTCATGAAAGACATAAAGAAATACCTCTTCATGCTGTTGTTCCAATTGACTGAATTGTTGATGCAGGTTGCTTTCAGTGATCTCCATGTTAACTGTAGACTACTCAACCTCTGTCGGAGAAACATATATGATGAACTATTGATCTGGACTTTTCAGCCCATCATCTTCTTCCTCGTACCTGCTGCAATCTCCCTTTGTCTGCAAATCTGGAAGCTGAGGGCTACCCTTAGTATCTGCTGCAAATCCCAAGTTGTTACATGTTGATCCATAAATCTGCTTATCATCTTTTGAGTGTTCAAAGGGAATAATCTGATTTTCATGACAACTTAAAGTGGTAGATACATTTGATATAATGTCAAAAGCATCTATACTATGGTTATCATTATGTAGATCACCAATCTCTCAGTCATAATGAGAGGTATCCTCTACTGAAGCATACTTTTCCTGACTATCCAATTGTTTACTCAACAAATTAAATTCATGACAACACTCTGGATAGAGGAAATCAGCTAAAAACTTATCTTTGCAAAATGAATGAAAAGCAGCATGGAAATCTGTCAAAGAGCTGATATTTGCAGTAGGAAGAGATCGGTACCAATCACGAGCAATCCCCTCTAATGAAAACCCAAAGAGCTTGATTTGAACATCCTCGTGCACAATTTGCAACCGGTGAATGAAATCATGAAAATCCAGCAAATGTTCAACTAGCACTTCCCACTCTTCTCCTCGAAATCTGGGAATACTATTTTCCCATTCATCTCTACTAGGCACTGGATTAGGGAAACCAAGGATCTTTAAAAAATCATAGAAAGCATATCTCTTAGCTAAGATCTTGTTCATTTCATACCATTGGAGTCGCCAACAGATTTCAGAACAATGGAGTCGCCATTGAATCCGTCCTTCATGGAGTCGCCGAATAGATGATTACAACCAAAAAAGTGTCCAAGCTTTGTCTATCATCAAAGCTGGATCTGTGTCGTCTCCTAGGGAAGCTTGCTTCAATCTCCTTTCCCCGGCAACAACGCCAATTTGTTATCTCTCCAAGTGTCCTTCTCAGGTTGTAGCTTGAAGAAGCCTGGTAACTTAAAGTATGCTTTGGTTTTCTGTGTATGTTGGATCAAATGGAATAACTAAACCACTGGTCCACACTCAAGACACTTAAATATATATAACCAGATGAGACAATGCTTTCAAAAGTTAATAATCAGATAAATAACTGAACTGATGGGTGAAGAAAGACTATATTTATCAACTAGAACACTTATGTGATGGGCTGAATAAAAAGAGTACAGATTACTATTAAATCGATGTTTATGAGTTGACCAATGAGATGACAGTCATTTGCAACTAGATAAACTTAGATAACAGTAATCGTCCAAAGTACAGGAAAAGAGAGAGGATGGCAATCTGACATTAACAGTGAAAGAAATTTGTGTATCTGTATTATATGCAAAGATCTAGTACAATAGCAGTATGGTCTAATCTCCGGGCTTGAACTTTTAGTCTATAAAATTTACAAGCTTTATAGCCTTTACAATACTGTTCCAGATCCTGAAAGTATGGATCTGTTATGCTAATAATAGAAATAACACAACAAATTTTACAAAAATGTGGATCTAACCCCTTTCCAAAAAAAATGATTTGTCTTCAGTCTTCTTAGTCTTCGACAGCTGCACGAATGCTCTGATGTGTGATGAGATGACTGGTGTCTTTTTCCAACAATTGGAGATGACCTTCAACAGCTTTAGAATAACCATGAACCTATTCACCTTGTATAATGCCTCAAAACTCTGAAACAATTTGCCCAAATGCATGTAGAAATTCATTTGAAACTTCCTTTAATCACTTGTCTTCAAAACGGGAGCTAAGATCATGTAATCGTGCCAAATCGCACATCAAAACGGTCATCATGACTTGAAGACACCTATACCTTTTCCACATTTTGAGTTGTTCAAACGTGCTGGCGAAATTCCTGGCCTGCACTTTCGGTGGCGAAGTGCGCCTCTGATCTGCCTTGTAAGCCGCCAGAAGTACCTAGTGTTGGTGGCTTACCTCATACTTGAAAACAACAGTTAGCCGCCGAAAAGCATTTTTGATTTTTTAACATAAATAATGACAACTCTCTTTGTTTCTTTGGAATTTATGACTTATTCTCTATACTTGGAACTTTAGACCTCAAAAATTTTAAAGTGACCTTTTATCATGACCATGCTATCACCTAGGACTCAAATAAACTAACAGGTTTATTTTAGGAGATAACAGAAAGGACAAAGAAAAGAAAGAGATTTCTCATCTTACGAATGCTACCATTGTGACAAGATGGGACATATTGCAAGACATTGTCCAGCTAGACGAGAAGAATACAAGAAAAACAAGAGGCATCATGCCCATGCAGTTGAAGATGAAGAGCCACCCACAAAGATGTTAAAAGAACGAATTGAAGACTATGTCTTAATCTCAGCCCTCTCGGGATCAGTATCACCTGGAGAGGACACTTGGCTCATTGATAGTGGTGCTTCCAAGCACATGACAGGTCAAAGAGACATTCTCTCTCACCTTTCAGAAAAGAAGTTTTCTCATAAAGTTACACTTGGAGATGATTATCAATACCCTATCAAGGGAGTAGGAGAATCAAACTACAAGCTGAATTCAGGGACTCCAATGAAGATGAAGGATGTACTTTATGTACCAAGTTTGACAAAGAACCTACTCTCCATATCAACTTTAGAAAAGAAAGGCTTCAGAGTTGCCTTTATAGATGGAGAAGTTCTTATGTGGGCTAAAGGAAAAACCATGAAAGAAGCAATCGTTATTGGGAAAGAAGGAGGTGGCTTGTATAAGCTAAAGGGTCACTCAGAAGCAGCCATGACCCACGCCATTGAGAATTCATGTGAACTTTAGCATAGAAGATTAGCCCACATCAACTACAAAGCCGTCACGAGCAATGTTACCAGAACCGAACCGGTCGACCCCAAAAACCGGATCCGAAAAAAAACCGGATCAAAAAAACGGTCACTAAAAATACATAAAATATTCAAATTTTTGAAAAACAAATACATATTCGTGTGCATCCATGTGAATCCAAACCATTATACACAAATTTGCAAAGTTTCTCATATATATTCATGTGCATCCATGTGAATCCAATTCCAGAATCCAGATTCCAAACCATTATACACAAATTTGCAAAGTTTCTCATATATATTCATGTGCATCCATGTGAATCCAGATTCCAAACC
>JASDQU010259668.1:1571-15489 GCA_032191745.1 Picea mariana
TTGGATTTACACGTGGGTTTCTATTTCGGGGTTTCGTAGGTTGAAGTCCCGTAATCTTTGCAACGGGACTTGCAAAATCATGAAACGCGAAGTCCCGAGGGGACAAAAGGATCGTGTGGGCCACAAGAATCGACAAGGTGGACAGGTGGCGCCTATCAACATGGAATTCAATTTCGTTGACCATTTGGGTGTTTCGTGGAGTGAAGTTTCGAAATCCTTGCATCAGGATTCGTGAAATCGCGAAGTCTGAAGTCTCGACAGAGTAAGGGGTCATTGAAACGTCAACCTTGCAAGCGCATCGACGTTTCGGTAAATCGGGTTTCGAGGGTCGAGGAGACAATTTTCTCGACATTACAAATCCTGAAATCGTGATAGGGAGAAATCTGAACAAGTAAAGAGAAAGGGTCAAGTGTTAACTGTCTTCGGGTTTTCGAAGATAGAAAGACAAGACACTTGACCACCGGAATCGCAAAAGTGCGAAGTCCGATCTCCCAAAGCACAAGGTGGAATTCTCGAAGTTGATTGTGGGTGAAGATTTCTCATAAGGGAAATAGAGGAGCCATTTCCAGGAGCTCTTCGGGCCAGTGTAAGGGAAAATATCCTGTGCGCATGGACCTTCCGACCTGTGGGTTGAGGAGGGCTGCGTGGCATCAATTTTGGTATCAGAGCCTAGAAATTTTTCTTTTCTTTCTATAGCAGGGAAAAGGAGAATTCACCATGCTGCCAAGGAGAAGGGACAGGCAAACACCTGACCCACCAGAGGATAGGGAATGCCGAGAAGAAGGGGAAGGCAGATGACTGATCCAGCCATGGAGAGAGAAATGCGTGATCTACAAGCCAGACTCGAAGACATGGAGACAACACAGAGGTGTACAGTTAGTGTTGGGGATCTTAGTGATTTTGAAAGTGAAATTGAGGTTGAACATGAAGAAGAGGAAGTTGCAGTCGAAGATGTCGCAAACCAACATTTGATTAGAGATATTGCAAGAATGGGTGCAAGAGAGAAAATGGACATTCCAGTTTATGAGGGAAACTTGGATGCAAAGGAGCTTCTAGACTGGATTAGAGCTCTGGACACATACTTTGACTATGAAGATGTTGAAGAAGACAAGAAGGTCAAGCATGTTGTCACAAGATTGAAGGGACATGCAGCATTGTGGTGGGATGAACTACAAGCTGACAGACGCTGCAAAGGCAAGAAAAAGATCAAAAGATGGGATAGAATGATCGCGAATATGAAGGCGAAATTCATCCCCAGAGATTACCAGATCACTTGGTTTCAAAGGATGCAGAACTTGAGACAGAAGCTGATGACAGTGAAAGAATACATTGAAGAATTCTATAGGCTAAACATCAGGGCAGGTCATCGAGAAAGCGATGATGAAAAGGTTTCCAGATACATGAATGGCCTAAGATACGACATCCAGGATGAGATGAGCATGATAACCATCCGAACAGTGGAAGATGCTTATCAGATGGCTCTAAAATCCGAAGAGAAGCTGAGCCGAAAGCAGGGTCAAAGAGGCCGAGGCAGAAGTCAGCCCAGAGGCAAATCAGTTGCCCAGGATAAAAACTAGAAGCCCAAGGAGAACTGGAAGAAACCTCAGACTTGAACTGAGAGAGGTGGAACCTCACAGTGAGGGAAATATGTTGAACAGAGAGGGCAGCCTACCGAATAGAGAGGAGAGTATGCTGATAATAATATTTTTCCTCATACTAGAGGTAGAGGAAGAGGAAGAGGTGGAGTAATAACATGCTTCACATGTGGAAAAAATGGGCACAAGTCTTATGAGTGTCCAGATAAAAAGAAAGAAGGAGGTGAGACTCACATCGCCGAAGCACAGAGGCGGGGTGTTGAGGCATAAGATGTTGAAGGCGGAAGATCGTTGATGATGCGAAAAGCTCTTTTGACACCAGAGAAGGAGGTGGAGAGTTCAGTCCAAAGAAACAAACTTTTCTAGACTGCTTGCAAGAACAGGGACAGGGTATGCAAGGTCATTGTGGATAGTGGTAGCACAGATAATCTCGTTTCTATGGAGATGGTGGAAAAGCTGGAGTTTGAGACGATTGATCATCCAAGCCCATACAGAGTTTCGTGGCTACAAAAAGGACATCAGGTAACTGTCACTAAACAATGTTTAGTTGAATTTAAGATAGGAGGATATAATGATAAGATACTCTGTGATGTTATTCCCATGGATGTTTGTCATCTATTGTTGGGTAGACTATGGCAATATGAAAGGAATGTGATTCATGATGGGAGAATGAACACATACACCCTAGAGAAGAATGGGAGGACTCACATGTTGCTTCCAATCAAGGATAAGGAGGTAAAACCGGAAGTAAGAAACATTGTACTTCTCATGAGTGGGAAGGAACTTCTTACAGAGGTTAAGAAGAAAGAGGAACCACAATTCATTGTGGTCAAGAAGCTAAGGATTGTTTTTACCAGCACAAGGGTAGATGATTTACCAGAAGAAATTCAGGAGCTGCTGGAAGAGTTCGCTGACATAGTAGTGGATGAAATACCTCGTTCGTTGCCACCAATCAGAAGTGTGAGTCATCATATTGATCTCATACCAGGAGCTAGTTTTCCAAACAAAGGAGCGTACAGATTGACGCCGCAAGAGAATGAAGAGGTTAAAAAACAAGTCCAGGATTTGTTCGACAAAGGTTTGGTCAGAGAAAGTTTGAGTCTGTGTGTTGTTCCAACAGTACTCAGTCCGAAGAAAGACGGAGGCTGGAGGATGTGTATTGACTCTAGGGCGATCAACAATATAACCATCAGGTACAGATTCCCATTGCCGAGGATGGATGATCTGATGGATTGCTTGAGTGGAGGAAAGTATTTTTCGAAGGTTGATTTGAAAAGCGGTTATCATCAAATCCGCATGAGAGAAGGTGATGAATCGAAGACAGCATTCAAAACCAATGAAGGGTTGTATGAATGGATTGTTATGTTTTTTGGCTTAACAAATGCGTCGAGTACCTTCATGAGGTTGATGAACGAAGTCCTGAGGGAGTTCATCGGAAAATTTGTCATTGTGTATCTAGATGACATACTGATTTTCAATAAAACAGTGGCAGATCATCTGAAACATTTGGCTACAATCATGCAGAGGCTACAGCAGGAGAAGTTGTTGATAAAAATGAAGAAGTCCTCATTCATGAAGACGGAGCTCATTTATTTGGGGTTTTTTATTTCTGCAGATAAATTGAGGATGGATCCAGACAAGGTGGAGGTAATCAAGAATTGGCCGTCACCAAAGAATACCTTTGAGGTGAGAAGTTTTCACGGATTGGCTAGTTTCTATCGAAATTTCATCAGAAATTTCAGTGGAATTAGTGCAGTGATGATGGACACAGTGAAGAAGAGACATAATTCTTTTCACTGGACAGAAGAAGCTGAAGAGAGTTTTAATCTGTTGAAGAGGAAAATCACGAAACAACCAATTCTGGTGTTTTCAGATTTCCAAAAAACATTTCAAGTGAAATGCGATGCAAGTGGGTTTGCAATAGGGGCAGTCTTGAGTCAAGAAGATAGGCCGATAGTATACTTCAACAAGAAGTTGAATGAAGCGAAAGTGAAGTACTCCACTTATGACAAGGAGTTCTATGCTATTATCCAGACATTGAAGAAGTGGAGACATTACTTAATCCTGAAGGAGTTTGTCGTATACAGTGACAATCATACATTATAGTTTGTGACTCAACAGGAGAAGTTGAATCAAAGACATGTAAAATGGGTCGAATATATGCAAAATTTTACTTTTGTGATCAAACATATTTCTGGTACTGCTAACAAAGTTGTTGACGCTTTGAGTAGGAAGTGTTTGCTATTGTAGGAGTTCAGAGTCAAAACGTGGGTTTTGATGATCTTAGGGACATGTATAGAGATGATCCAGATTTTAAAGAGGTGTATGAAGCAGATGAGAATCCAATTCTCAGAGATAGAAGACAATGGGAAGAATACATGATCCAGGAAGGATTACTATTTAAAGGTAATCAACTGTGTATTCTGAAATGCTCCATGAGGGAGAATTTGCTGAAGGAGAAACATAGTGGAGGATTGGCCAAGCACTTTGGTCACGACAAGACGTTTGCAAAGTTGAATGAGTCATATTTTTGGCCGGGATTGTGAGCAGACGTCTAGAGATTTGTAGACAGATGCAGAATTTGCCAGCATTTGAAGGGGAGGAAACAGAATGCAGGTTCTTATCAACCATTGCCCATACCAAAGAAGTCATGGGATGCAATTAGCATGGATTTCGTATTGGGGTTGCCAAGAACACAAAGAGGTTTTGACTCAATCTTTTTGGTGGTGGATAGATTTTCCAAGATGGCACACTTCATTCCATGTCATAAAACAAGTGACGCAACTCACATTGCGAATCTATTTTTCAAAGAAGTCATTCGACTTCACGGCCTACCAAGGAGCATAGTTTTGGATCGAGACACTAAGTTCATAGGACACTTTTGGAGGCCGTTATGGAAGAAGCTGGGGACTCACTTGTCGTTTAGTTTAGCTTATCATTCTCAGACGGATGGACAAACAGAAGTGGTAAACTGAAGTTTGGGAGACTTGCTGAGAAGCCTGGTGGCAGAACACCACAGCCAGTGGGACAACATATTACCACAGGCAGAATTTTCTTATAACGACTCAGCTAATAGAAGCATAGGGAATATTCCATTTCAGGTAGTTTATGGCATGCAACCGAGGGGAGTTTCTGAGTTGAGAGATTCATAACAGACTACGACTAGGATCACTAGTGTAGAAGAGTTCACAGAGACGATGAAGGAACTTCACAGCCAGGTGAAGAAGCGATTGCAGAGTTCAAGCCAGGAATATAAGCACAGAGAAGATCAACACAGGAGACAACTTCAGTTTGAGGTTGGTGACCTAATTTTGGCACATTTGAGAAAGGAAAGGTTCCCGAGAGGAACATATAATAAACTAAAGATGAAGAAAATCAGACCATGTAAGGTCTTGCAAAAATTTGGGGCGAATGCTTACGAGATTGAATTACTTGATGGGATCGGAATTTCTCCGATATTCCATATCTCGGATCTGTACCCATATAAACCTGAGGAAATAGGGACGAAAAGTGAACAGCCAGTGATCCAATGGACAAAACAGATGCCAGTTGCAGAAAAACCGCAGATGGAGCGCATACTGGACAAAAGAGTGAGCAAGAAGACCATGCGAAAGCAATACTTTGAGTATTTGTTCAAGTGGAAGGGCCATCCAGTTGAATATTCCAGCTGAGAGAATGAAGTAGAGATCCAGAGGCATGGACAGATCGTGCGTAAGCTCATGGACAGGAGCCCATGAAAATTTTCAAGCGAGGGAGTATGATGCAGAAGCATCTCAAGCGAGCTAGCACGGAGACCAAAAGACAGCTGGAAAAGCACCCAACGCATTTTTTGAGAATGTTTTAGAACCTTAAATGAAACAATTAAATGGAGGCACACTTGTATAATGTAAACGGACCTTGAGCGATCCGCTCTCATCCTTAGTAGGTAAAAGGCATTTATAGTAGTTAATGCAAGTAGATAGACATTGAATGTTAGATTAAACAGTTTTAGAGCGCAAGAGGGAAACGGGATATATACACCCTCATTGTGTATTGTAAAAAGAAGCATGAAGATTATGCAAATTGAGAGCATAGAAGAGAAGCAGAGACCTATATAGCCGAATTCCATGTACAGAAGTTTTGAATTAATACAAAAAAGGTTTTGATTCAGACTCATGGTGTTCAAATATTCTCTTTGTATGCATCTTTGAATGTTATGCTCATGGTTATTTTACTCTTTCTATTGTACATTTTCCTTTATGCTATGTATGAATGCTTTCTTGTTGAATGTCTGAAATCTCAGAGAGAGAAAGTAAGGGAAATGAGTTTCAATTGTTTCTCTATCTGAGCAAGAGTTCCTGCAAGGAGTGCAGTCGAATTGATCGCAAGGAGTGCGTTGACAAAGGGTTCAGAGGTTTGTCTCTGAAAGCTTAGATAGGGTAGCTTTTGTTCTCATTCACACAAAAGTGCAGTTGAACACAGGAGCCGTGCAAGGAGTGTGCACGCTGAGTAAAGTCTCAGAGTTGTGGACCTAAGAAAAGTATTGAGAGACTACTGCTGCAAGTGTGCGCAGAGTTGAAGGGAATTCAGCACTTGGAAGTGTTTGAAAGTCTTCCGCAAGGAGTGCGAGCAGGAGTTTTCTGAAAGACTCGAAGTCGTGGGGAAGCTCAGAAGGATTTTAACCTTCGAAGGGGTCAAAGGAAGGTAGGAGGCCAAGTACTTTGAAAATTTGAAGGAAGGCGTAGCGATGTCAGACTGCAGGAGGACAAGTTCCATGGAGAGGAATATTTTGTTTAGAAGTTGCAGAAGTCCTTGCGAAGGAAAGGGAAGAACAGATGATCGAAATTCTCTGTGGAGAATTCATGAATTCCTGTGAGTCGTCAGATCTCACGAAGGAGCAGTGGGGTTACGACGAATACTTCGAGGGGTTCAGGCTTAGGAGAGGCAGAGCTGTAGATCCAAGCCGACAAGGGCTGTTAGATTTACACGTGGGTTTCTATTTCGGGGTTTCGTAGGTTGAAGTCCTGTAATCTTTGCAACGGGACTCGCAAAATCATGAAACGCGAAGTCCCGAGGGGACAAAAGGATCGTGTGGGCCACAAGAATCGATAGGGTGGACAAGTGGCACCTATCGACACGGAAATCAATTCCGTTGACAATTTCAGAGTTTCGTGGAGTGAAGTTCTGAAATCCTTGCATCAGGATTCATGAAATCGCGAAGTCCGAAGTCCCGACGAAGTAAGGGGTCGTTGGAACATCAACCTTGCGAGTGTCTACGTTTCGGTAAATTAGGTTTTGGGGGTCGAGGAGACAAGTTGCTCGACATTACAAATCCCAAAATCACGATAGGGAGAAATCTGAACAAGCAAAGAGAAAGGGTCAAGTGTTGACTGTCTTCGGGTTTTCAGAGATAGAAAGACAGGACACTTGACCACAGAAATCGCTAAAGTGCGAAGTCTGATCTCCTGAAGCACAAGGGGGAATTCTCGAAGTTGATTGTGGGTGCAGATTTCCCGTAAGGGAAATAGAGGAGCCATTTCCAGGAGCTCTTCGGGCCAGTGTAAGGGAAAAGATCCTGTGCGCATGGACCTTCCGACCTGTGGGTTGAGGAGGGCTGCGTGGCATCACAAATCATCATTTTAAAACTAAATACAAAAAAAACAAGTCAACAAACATGTAATTAGTGTTGGTTGTGGCACTTGATTATCTTCCTAATTCATATGTAGGTAATCCTACCCACTCATGTTAGGTTTTGGCCCCTGGATGAAGGGTATATAAGGGGTTCCTACCCCCCCCCCTCCCAACTGGGACACATGGGGGCTAGTGAACCCCCCATCTAGAGGCTTGGGGGAGGATCCCTTGAAGAAAATTTTAGGAAATTTTCCTTGTAAAAGATTGGAATTTCATAGTCAATCTAGACTGTTCATTATAAGGTCATCGATCTAACAATAGAAGTTATGTTAGGGTTTTCTCCCAAGAAGGAAACTCTCTTTTTGTATGAGGGAAATGTATTGTGGGTGTGTATGATAGAGAACATTGTATTTTGAGAGAGGAGGTTGTGAGAGAAGGAAGAGGAAGTTATAGAGGGTGTGTTGTAGGTTGTATCCTTCATTTGTTGGATAATAATAAAGGAAGGATTGGAAATTTCTCTATGGACATAGCCCATATTGGGTGAACCAAATTTGTGTCTCTGTTTATATTATTCTCTTATGTGTTTTATTTCCACATTGTTTTATTGCTCTCATATCTAATTCCTAACAATTGGGAATTATGAATCCCACTAGGAGATTTATGAATTTTAAGAATGCACACATTAGAAGAACACACACACACACACACATGTTCTTTAATGATTGCATGTTCATGGAAAATGCATGTGCTAATGTGATAAAAAAATCACATTGTCAAAAGATGATACATTTCTTACCCCTTTACCCAATGCCTATCATTTCATAGAAGATACCCATTCTACCATGTAATATCTAAATTATATAAAATGTTTCCTCCTCTTTGAATACCATGCCTAAAAATATTGAATCTTTATAAGGAAACAATATTGGTTTTGAATCATGTCGAGATCGCACCCAAAGGCTAGAGATACCTTAGAGAGGCTCATGTGATGGTTCAAGGCATTGTTCATGGACCTTGAGATTAATAAAATTTATTTAGGACCTAAGGCACTTGTTTTCCTCCCTCATACAAGGTGCAGGATTGAACTAACATTCTATAGTGTTCCTTAACACTTAGTATTGAAACAAAACCAGGTATACAAATAATATAATTTTAAAATAACTAGAAATAATAGACAATAAGATGAAATCTATATAAGATACCAATGTATTATGATATTTCAAAGAAGGAAAGCAATGTGCACTTTATAAGGTGGGGTGACCTTTCACTGAGTAGAGCTCCAAATACACACCACAAAACAAGAATTCCATAGTATATTTCCTCTTTAAATAGCTTCTAAATCATAAAAAACTTAAATAGTTATGGTCCCATCACTAATGGGAACCAATTACATAGTGGGCCTTATAAAGTAGACCTTATTACATTAAATAACTATCCATGACCATCCCATGGGACTTATTCAAAGAGGATGGCTACATGAAACAATTAACTAACTCCTAGGTAGGTTCAAGTATGGAGGTTAGAGTAGGACACTCGCAAGCCCTCCTCCTTAAGAAGTAGGATTGTCCTCAAGGTTGAAGATGAGAAAATTGTTGCAGAATCATGGTTGGTTCCCATGTGGCCTCTTTGGGTGGCACATTTTTCGACTAGATCAACACTTCATGAATCATGTTTTGGCACAATTAACACTCTCTTGTATCCAATACTACTTCCAATCGAATCCAAATAAATCCTTCTTCATTAAGTTATGATAAGCTAGTTTTCACCTAACACTTTGATCCCACCACCTTATTTAGATAAGACACATGAGAAACGAGATGAATCTTGGAGTGGGATAGAAGAGCTAGTTTGTAGGTGACTTATCCAATGTTTTGAGTGATCGCATAGTGTCCATAGAACTTTGGCTCTTATTTATGATGTATTTTGTATTTGAGTGATTTTTGTTTATATGGTTGAAGGGAAAGAAACACTTGATCCCCTATTGCAAAATAATGTTTAGAAGGATGTTGGTCTACTTTTTGCTTCATTTTATTTTTATCCATAACCAAATTATCCTTTAGTATGTAGAGAATGGATTCTCTAGTTTGGAGTGTGTTGTCCACTCCCTGAACCTTTAGAAGCAACTGGTAAATATGAAGTTCCTTTCAATGGTTAATGGACATAAACAACTTCATATGTGGTCATTTTGGTAGCTCCATGATAAGAGGTATTATACAACTATTATGTGAGGGGAAGCCATTATTCCCATTGGTGTAGTTTTTCATAGGAAAATAGTCTCAAATAGGTTACTAGGAACTTGATAACCACTTCACTTTTACTATATATGTTGGGGTTATATGCCATGCTAATTTTCAGTTGGGTACCCTATAGTTTAAACAATCCCTGCCAAATGTTGTTAGTGAAGGAAGGGTCTCAATCTCAGACAATGGAAGTGGGCATGCCATGTAACTTAAAAATATAATCAAGGAAGACATGGGAAATTGAGGAGGGGGTAAATGGATATGATCTCCTAGTTTGGATTCACCCCATTTGGATCTCTACAATTGGAGATGTTGTAATTATGTTAGTTTTTTTTTCACGATTCTAGTTCTATCATCTTGTGATTTCGAGCTCATGTGAGCCTTTTCTTTTATTTTATTTTTATGTCATCATGATCATAGACATCCAATTGATTAAATCTTCACTACTTCGCTATAAATTGTTTCACCAAGGTTAATGATTTCCTTACAAATATATCTAATTAGTTGTTTCAAAATAGTGGGAAAACATTTTCATGTAGCCTTTATCCATTTTACAAATGTTGAAATAAATACAAAAAATAGAATAAACAGTGTGTCCATGTACAAACATTGAAATCAATGCACTATATTTAGTGAAATGGAGAAAACAACATAGTGGAAAATTATCAACTTTAAAAACATTGAAACCTATGAAATATAATGAAATCATCGTATTTATCATTCCTTAATATTTCCCTTGCCTTCATGTTTTAACTTGATCAATTGAGATTTTTCTAGTTCATGTGACCTCTATGAATTGTTAAAGACCCAAAACCAACAAAAGTTGTAGAAGTGGGAATTATGTGACCTCTTGGTTCATATTCTCACCATCTAGGCCTATGCAATTAGAAATGTTGGAATCATGTAAGCTTAAGATTCATTCTTCCAAATCTATCAACGCATGATTTAGAGCTCATGTGAGCCTTTGTATTTAATTTTTTTCCCTACCATTACAATCTAAGGTTCTTAGAATCATGTGACATTTTGCTTCATGATTCCAATTTTATCAACTTGTGATTTAAAGCTTGTGCGAGTCTTTTTATTTAATTTTTTTTCTATGGTCATGATCTCAGACCATTTGATTCATTATTTATTTGGTGTTGCATTACTAACTTCATTTACAAGGTGTAATTATTTCATACAATTATGTCTAATGAATCATTTCAAAATATTGAGAAAACGTATTTCATGTAGCTTGTATCCATTGTACAAATAGTGAAATCAATGCATAAAACAAAATAATCAAATTTATCCACTATACAATCACTTAAACCAATGCATGACAAAGAAAAATTCGAGTGCAAGCTAATGATTTTCTCCCAAGATGAATTGATGACAATGAAAATATGGAAAACATTAATCTATAGACATGAAGGGATGCTTCAAGGAAATTTTACAAGTAATTTGAATATTGTGTAAGAATATGAAATATGTAAAATCAAATTAGCTTCCAAAATATATAATTTGTATTTATGAGGAATTTGTATGTCTATGTGAAGTGTCAGTTTTTCTCACAATGTTATGTTAATTTTCTTGAAAAATGCAATGCATATGTTCATGTTAGTGTAACGATTGAGTACCTAAATGATATAGTTTCCTTAAAATAATTTACACAACTATAGAGTATGATTTTTCCTTCCACAAAATTATTTTTTTCAAAATTTTTAATGTTAATTTTATATATTTTAAATTAAGTCAACATATCCCTAAAATTATAAGGTCAAATGTTAATATAGGGTTTGAGGGCCATAACATAATCAAACATTTTATTTTAGTTCGTAGATCTCAATCTATACTAGTGTGGCATGGGTTTCTTTAAAAATGGGAAAGGAGGTTAAAACTTATATCACTTGAATGAAAGATGTCTATGTTTTAAAATTCTAATAGACATCAAGAAAAAAATTCCCAACAATATTATTTTAAAAAGTGATATATTTGGAATTTTCATAGTTAGATATATATGTGTGTGTAGTTTCATCAATGATGGATTTGTGTAGCCTATTTAAAATTAACTTGACAAATGGATATATTGAAAAGAATTCAGAAAAAGGGAGGTTTTTTTTTTTTTGGAAACTTCAACCACCAAGTCATCATTTTAAAACTAAATACAAAGGAACCAAGTCAACAAACGCGTAATTGGTAACCACTTTTTCTAGGGGTTGGCTCCTGAATGAAAGTGATCCAAGGGGGTCCTGCCCCCCTTGTTGGGATGCATCGAGGCTAGTGAACCCCCATCCATAGGTTTGGGGTAGGACCCCTTGAAGAAAATTTTAGAAAATTTTCCTTGTAAAATATTGGAATTTCGTAGTCAATTTGGACCATTTGTTATAAGTTTGTTGATCTAACAATATAAGTTATGTTAGGATTTTCTCCCAAGAATGAAACCCTATTTTTGTATGAGGGAAATATATTGTGTGTGTGTATGATAGAGAACATTGTATTTTGAGAGAGGAGACTGTGAGATAAGGAAGATGAAGTTATAGTGGGTGTGTTGTAGGTTGTATCCCTTCATTTGTTGGATAATAATAAAGGAAGGATTGGAAATTTCTCCATGGACATAGCCCATATTGGGTGAGCCACATATATCTGTGTCTATGTTTATATTATGCTCTTCTATGTTTTATTTCCACATTATTTTATTTCTCCAAGATCTAAATCCTAACAATTGGGAATTATCAATCCCACTAAGAAATATTAGAATTTTAAGAATGCACAAACATCAGAAGAACAAACACACACATGTTCTTGAATGATTGCATGTTCATGGAACATGCATGTGATAATGTGATAAAAAAAAACACATTGTTAAAAGTTGATACATTTCTTGCCCCTTTACCCAATGACTATGATTTCACAGAATATAGCCATTCTACCATGTAATATCTAAATTATATAAAATATTTCCTCCTCTTTGAATACCACGCCTAAAAGTATTGCAGATTTATAAGGCGACAATCTTGGTTTTTGAATCGCGTCGAGATCACACCGAAATGCTAGAGATAACTTAGAGAGGCTCATGTGATGGTTCAACACCTTGTTCGTGGACATTGAGCTTACTAAAAAAAACTAGGACCTAAGGCCCTTGTTTTCCTACCTAATCCATGGTGTAGAATCGAAGAGTCATTCTATAGTGTTCCTTAACAGTTAATATTGAAACAAAACTAGTTACATAGAGAATATAATTTTAAAATAACTAGAAATAAGAGACAATAACATGAAATCTATATAAAATTTGTATTAGGGCCTCTATCCTCTTATGGCTTCCTCTTTGGCCTATAAGATGGATATTAAGGCTATAACATAGTGGACATGTCATGTATCTTAAAAATAATATCCATGAATACTTGGGCAATTGAGAAAGGTGAAAATGGGTGTCATAAAGAACAAAATTGAATATATTTAGAAAGGTGTTTGACTACCACCATGATGAATCATTTTTATTTACCATCTTTGGATAGACCCACTATGAAATCCATACATATGTTAGCCTAGATACATGTTGGGATCGATAGTGGTTGCAATTCCCTACATGTCTTCACCATCTCTCCCTTGTTTCTTTAACACATGTCATAGGATGATACGAAATCTTGGATGTTAGTTTTCCTGCCCCCCAAAAAGAAGGAGTACTTAGTTAATTCATAGGTTTTATGAAATTTGTAGTGACCCACTGTAGGTGATGAATTCCTCTCCTCAAAGAAACTTCATTTAAAATTTTGTTTTTACCAAAATAATGCACCCTTCATATTTAAATGTATATTGTTGTGATGTATAACTTTTAGGAGGGTTGTGATCTTCTTGAAGCCTTTGGATGTGTTGAACCATAATGTTTCTTGCAAACTATTGTTGATGGGCTTCCTCTAGACATTTTGGAACAGGAAAGGATTAGGCAAAGAGGGATAATTTTTCCTTTTATTTCCTTGATAAAGAATCAACAACCATGTTTTGTTTTTCATTTCTTATATATGATGTCATTAACATATGGGATGATCATTTTAGTGACCCACTTACACTTCTCTACTGATGATAATATTTGGTCTCTAGAATATGCAAGATACCAGATATATAAAATATGCAGAACAGAAAAGAAATGCTAGAAATAACAGAATAACAGTATAATATCCAGCATAATCTTCACAATACACAGAAATGATATACGAAATAGCAACAGAAATAGCACTTGAACAGAAATAGCACTTGATTCAGATAGCAGTGTTCACAGGCCTCTTCGAGGGGGCAACCTCCAATCGAGCAGCGCTCTCTTACAATAATATCCAAGCTAGGGTTCTCATACCCTCGACTCCTACTTATACTAAAAAGAAGCATCTAGAGGAAGATCCTTCTAGAAGCGGAAGCTTCTATTAGGTCTTCTTACATCCGCCTTATTCTATTTTATTGAAAGGTCTTATTAATATTGACCTTTATTACATCCGAATA
>JASDQU010259669.1:0-13044 GCA_032191745.1 Picea mariana
TACCATATCTCGTGTAATATTTTTTTAAAAACTTAATGCCACCGTCGCAATATCGACGATACTTCGTTGGAAAAAAAATTTCATTTTGACCACCATGGCAATAACGACGAACTTTCGTCGCAAGTTACCACATGTTTTCGTCGCACATACAACATCTTCATTGTAACTTTGGTCTTGATGAATGAATGTCGTCGCTATTTCCATGGGTATTCGTCGCAAGTTGCCATGTTTTTTTATCACACATACAACATATGTGTCGTTAGTTTTTAACTTGTCAAAAATTTTCGTCGTAATTGCCACGGTTGTTCGTTCTACTTGCGACGAGGTTTCATCAGAATTGCGATGATGCAAAGGGTTAACCAAAATTGAAGGTGGTGACATGTGGAGAGATAATTTCGTCGATGTTTCCACACACACCTGGATTGTCAATAGAGTGAAGAAATTATTTCGACGAAAAAAAAACTCGACTTTCGTGGAAATTGCGACAAATAAGTGTGGCAATATCAACAAAAAACCATCGCAAATTTGGTCATATGTACTAGTGGGAGAGGGTGTTCTAGAATCARCACCCCCATTGTKCTTGCTTCTACTAAGGATTGCATGTGATGGGTCTAGACACATATGTGAATGTATAGCTATGATAAGTACTAGTATTTCTTAATTAATTAATGATAGCATTAAATGTCCTTGATAATGGTCATTGGTAATTATTGGATGATGGTTAGCAATATTAGTCCTCGATACTATGGTTGACACTATATACACTTGTTGATGTTTTTATGTTATGGATATTAATATTTCATGAAGCATTGATACTCTTAATGATGACTATGTAGCAATGATGACCTTTGATGATGGTTTAATATGATATTTCCTTGTTCCAATATAATCAATGATGTGCACATGTTGGATATCTTTATTTTGATATAGTTCATATTATGATTTATGATATATACACATGTTGGATACCTTTTTTTTTAATATGGTTCATATTATGATTTATGATATCTTCACATGTTGGGTACCTTTCCTTTGATATGGTTCATATTATGATTTATGATATATGCAAATKCTAGATACCTTTCCTTTTATATGGTTCATATTATGATTTATTATAAATGCACATGTTGGATTCCTTGATTGGATACCTTTTCCAATTAATGTGGTTCATTATGTGATTTATGATTTATGCCTAGTTAATAAGATACTTCATGTGATTTATTATGATGAGGATGTTGCATATACATTGGTATCTTGGATGGACTAACTTGATATAGGTTGAGACTTGGGTGGAAGAAGGGAGAAATGCACTCAAGGGAAGGGCTCTTGTCTCAATGAGGATTATTATTTGATCCAAGTTCCTAGGAAGCTTGGCAAATGGGGAAGACTAGTGAAAATAACCTCCAATTTTAACTTGGATAAATGGGTAGAAGGCGAAATGGTTGTATTTAGCTTTTACCTTGTTTTGGACACTTGTAAATTCACCGTCAAGCCCAAATTATCAATTGCATGGAAAAAGACAAGGATAAGAGACAATCTTGGGAAGATGTTGTGTTGAGATGGATTATAACAGAAGTGGCTTGCCCATTTCTAGGGATGGTTCATGAGGAAATGATCTATGAAACTTAGTTATGTTGTTGCATTGTGTTATGGTATTGGTGGGTTGGGAAGATCTGTGTCTATTCTAGTGAGRTATGTGTGGATTAAGGGGAAAGGAGTGTACCTACAACATGAAGAGGTGCTAAATCTCAACAAGCCTGGATCCTTRYACTATTTTATTTTGGRSCCAAATTACAAGATGGCATTGTTATGTGATYATKATCACTAGTTGAATGTGGTAGTAAGATCCTTGTAGAGTAGGATGCCATTGTTTTTTTGGTTGCTATCACCAGCTAAACGAGGTCTTAAGATCCTTTMTTGAAGGGGGGAATCACTGTTGTTTTGGTTTTAATCACCAGTTGAAGGTGGTAGTAAGGCCCATACATACCATAATTSTATGGGATTTGGAGGTGTTGTAGTCTAGGAGCCTCTACACCATGCCTAGGTTAAATTGTTGTAAGCATGTTTGATTTACTCTTGAGTATTCAGGTTMGATTCTTGAGAGTTACTATGAGTTTTGATTTYCCTTAACTCATTGAGATTGAACCCTCRTTAGGTGTCAACACCTGTGAAGGTGGTTGCATTGGTTGGGAGGAAAATCAACCCTTAGTGTGATTTCCCTCTATTTATTGAAGACTGGATCATGGAATTTTGTTGAAGATTGATTCATGGTATTTTATTGAGGATAGGTTCATGGTATTCTATTGAAGACTAGTTTGTGGTATTTTTTTTTTGAAGACTAGTTCATGGGATCTTGTTGGATATTGCTTTGGTGGCAACCAAAGCATAGCTGGCTCAACCTTACACTTATAGGAGCTAAAGGTTAAATTTATTTGTGTGTTTAAGTAGTTAATTTGTGCAATGTTGGTTTTCTAGATAGATGATATAGTTTCATGTTCCTTGTGGGCCTTTGGTGGGCCCTTATATAGTGTACTTGCTAGTTTATATGCATGTGATTGATGATCCTAGATCTAGCTGGTTTTTGATGTAATGTTTTTTTATAATTATGTTGTAGGGGTAAAACCATGATGGGTTTTTACAAAGTGGTATTAGAGCCCGATATTTCGTCAACTGGGTGTCTCTAGAAGAAAGGAAAAAAATCTAAGAATTAGAGATTGTAAACTAGAAACAAGAACTCTTTAACCCTAAGCCAAGCTAGTTCACTCTAGGAAAAAAATTGATCAAAAAATTTATAAATATTGTTTAATTAATTTATAATAACCTAAATAAGTCAATTAGTAGTTTAATTTTCATTTTTATTACTTTGAATACTTACCTTCTATTCCCTTATTTTTTTTTCTGTGTTCTTAATGTTGGCCATGGACACAATTTTAACACATCACTTAGAACATATGCACAATTAGAAAGGTCAAGAAGATTATTCATTCATTTTTGTAAATTTTCTTGTTTCTCCAATTACTATGTATAATTTTTATATTCAACACTACTTTCAATGCACATAAATAACAAAGGATATGGATGTCTTTTATGTATTTTTTCTTATATCCCATTATGCATTGGTAGGTCCAAATAATATTAATCCCAAACATTCTTTAAATACCACCATGATCCAGATTATTTTGAGAATGACATGAAGGCATACATATAGGAGAGATATAACAAGGAAATACACAAAGATATTGCAAGAAACACATACATATACTAAAACCCAACTTCTATTAATGAATAAGGGAGAAAAACATTGTAGAACACAAACTGACAGAATGGGGTAGCTTATCTCTAAAAATAAAGAGATGTTGGCTACATTTCATTCGCAACAAGATTTACATCACACTCCATTTCCTGTTTAAAGGGCCTCCTTCACCTCAATTATCTATGAGAGAGTGAGAGGAGAACAATTCCCATGATGCACGTGGGATAAATTAATCCAAGTTTATAAAATTCCATAGGCATGCAAAACAATAGGACTTCCCAGGTGGTCACCCATCCCAGTATTACTCTAGCCCGAGTGTGCTTAATTGCGGATTTCTAATGGGATCCAGTGCATTAATGCTATGTTGTAGGAATGTACATAAGACCACCAGGTAATCACTACATGATGTCTATAATTAACAAATGAATATGGTATTACATTCTATTCCCCATCAAAAGGGTGAATATCATGGCTTATCAAAACCATAGGCTCGAAATGTTGATTTAGTGGAAAATGTGGTTGGCCACCGAGATTCACCTGGATCATTTCCCCCCCCCTTAGGAAGCAATGTGATGCAGACCCCCTATCCCTCCTAAGGGCTGCGAGACCTCTCAGTCAGGATCTTCTAATTCTGGAACCGAAATGGCTCTTGCTGGTTCCGAATTAGAATCCTTCGGACAATTACATAGGTCCCTTACAAATGCTCAGTTGGCTTTTTCGGACGCCAAGTGTGCACCCACACAATGCGTGACCAAGGGCTGTGACCAAGTGCCAAGCCGAAAAGGTGCTTATCGGGGACCAGGACTTCCCGAGTCAAGTGTCATGTCTTCTGGTCTCTCGAACTCCCGGTAGCTGAAATGTCGAAATGGTCTGGCGCTTGCTCCTTTGGGATTTCGCGTTTCGAGAAATCTGGATGCAAGGGATATCCTTGCTCCTTAGAACCTCCAGTTGCCGAAGAGCTGAAATGCCCGACACCTCTTGATTTCGGGATTTCTTGTTTCATGAAATCAAGATACAAAGAGTATCCCTACTCCTTGGAGTCTCCGGTTGCTGAAAAGCTGAAATGACTCGGCACCTATTCCTTTTTAGGATTTCACGTTTCGCGAAATCAAGATGAAAGGAGTGTTCCTGATCCTTGGAGTTTTCGGTTGCCAAAAAGCCGAAATGACTCAGCGACTATTCCTTTTCAGGATTTCATGTTTCACGAAATCAAGATGCAAGGGGATGTCTCTGCTCCTTGGAGTTCCCGGTTGCCGAAAAGCTGAAATGCCGAAATAACCTAGCGCCTATTCCTTTTTGGGATTTTGCGTTTCACGAAATCAAGATGCAAGGGGATGTCTCTGCTCCTTGGGGTCCCCGGTTGCCGAAAAGATGAAATGCCGAAATACCCTGACGCTCAATCGACAACTCACGACAATCCCTGCGATCGATGGTCCTGGTCGATTCACAATTTAGGATCCTAAAAGACAAGATCCCCTGCCTTTTCAACTCACAGTCCCTGAAATTTTGAAATGAACATCGAGAAACTCTCGCCGCTAACCTCCTCGCAGCTCCACTTGATCCAACGACTTGCGAGGTTTTGGTTTTCCTCCTCAGGGATTCTCCACCATCCATTCGATTCTCTGAATTCTCCTCCTGGATCTATGTAGGGTTAAAGCCTGTGCTCCTCCCTTCAATCATATGGTATGCATGGATTTCCACCGCGATCCAACACTCGACGACATTCTTCCTGCTAAGATTTTACTTGATTTTGACTTATAATATTTTCTAATTCTGGGAAGACTCGGTGCTCCTCCCAGGGAATGGGTTCCTGGATCCTGACAACACTTCCAAAGTGTTATCCCTCCTGAACTTTGTCTAGTTCAGACTCCGACTCCCGCGCATTCCTTGCGTCTGAGGGAGTTCAATAGCTCAGATTCACGGTGTTTTCTCTCTGGCTCGATGCACACCTTGCAGAGCTCCCAGTGAAGAGAAAACAATTCCACAACGTTCCTCCCTGGCTTGATGCACACATTGCAGAGCTCTAAATGAAGAGGAACAATTGAAACTGCCAAAATCCCACTGTTCCATTCACTTGTTTATAAAATAGAAAATAACAGGAAAATACACACAGTCCAAACTCCACATTTGGATCAATTTTCCATTCTGTTATATTCACAAGTTCCCAATGGCTACATATTACATTCAAAATTACAGTAACTTAAAACATTTTCCTCCTGCTAATTTGTAGTTCTCTCCTACAACTAATTTTTCTTTGTATTCCAGCTCTCCCTTCTAACTGGGTGTGTCAACTTCTACATAACTCAAAGATGCTTCTGTGGCTTCCCTTGGCTACTTGCCTACTCTAAAATTCATCCTACACTATCTAAGTCCAGTCGCATTCCAGAGCCGAAGTGGAAACTCCTATTCTATTTACAATTTCAAAAACTTGCTTCACAGGGTAAAATCTGGCACCGGTTCAGGCGTGCCTCAAAAAGTGAATTTTGGCACTGAGTGGAGGCAGATTTCAAAATCCGTTGTAGCCGCCCACGTCGAAGTTCTAAAAGAACTCGCACGTGTTGAATTCTCCTGCATCATACTCCCCTTGACAAAAATTCATGGACTCCTGTCCATGAGCTCCTCTACTGATTTTCCCTGCTTATGGATAACAACTTCATTTTCCCAATTGGCATCTTCAATTGGGTGTCCCTTCCATTTGACTAGATACTCAAATAAGTCCTCCTCCTGGTCTTCTTGCCAATCCTCTGATCAACAATTTTCTCCATCTGTGGATTTTCTTTTACAGGCATCTGTTTCTCCCACTGAATCTTTCCTTGATATTCTGACCCTTCTGTGTCATATTTTCTGTAAGGATACAGGTCTTAAACATTGAATATGGGTGAAATTCCCACACCATCTGGCAGTTCGATCTCATAGGCATTTGCATCAAACTTCCTTAAGATCTTACAGGGTCCTATCTTCTTCATCTTCAATTTGTTATATGTTCCCCTAGGAAACCTTTCCTTCCTGAGATGTGCTAAAACCTGATCTCCCACTTCAAATTGAAGTTCCCTGCGATGCTGATCAGCTCTGTGTTTGTACTTCTGATTAGAACTTTGTAATTGTTCTTTGATCTGACCATGGAGTTTCTGCATTTCAACAACAAAATCCTTTGCTCTAGTGCTTCTGATCTCTCCCTGTCCCAAGTCCCTTAACTTGGAAACTCCCCTGGGTTGCATTCCATAGATTATTTGGAACGAGCTCCTTCCAGTTCTTCTGTTTGGTGAGTCATTGTATGGAAATTTTGCTTGTGGCAGAATCTGATCCCACTGGTTATGGTGTTCAATAACCAGGCTTCTCAATAAGTTTCCCAAACTTCTATTTACCACCTCAGTCTAACCATCTATCTGAGGGTGATAAGCTGAGATGAAGGAAAAATTTGTCCCCATCTTCTTCCACAACATCCTCCAAAAGTGACCAACAAATTTTGTGTCTCTGTCTGAGACAATGCTTCTGGGTAGGCCGTGAAGTCTCACAACTTCTCTGAAAAACAGATTTGCAACATGTGTTGCATCACTCGTCTTCTAGCATGGTATGAAATGTGACATCTTTGAAAACCTATTCACCACCACAAATATGGAATCAAATCCCCTTTGTTTTCTTGGCAAACCCAACACGAAATCCATGCTTATTGCATCCCAAGGCCTCTCTGGTATTGGCAATGGTTGATACAATCCAATGTTCTGTCTTTTCCCCTTTGCATGTTGGCAGATTCTACATCTGTTCACCAAATTTATCACATATGTTCTCATACCTAGCAAATAATATGAGCTGCTCAACTGTGCAAACATTTTATCATGGCCAAAATGTCCAGCCAATCCTCCACTATGCTTCTCCTTCAGAAGATTGTCCCTCATTGAGCATCTTGGTATGCACAATTGATTTCCTCTGAACAACAATCCTTCCTGAACCATATACCCTATCCACTAACTTCTATCTCTTGGTACAGGGCTTGTACATGCTTCTTAGTCCTCTTTGAAATCTATATCATCACAATACATATCCTTAAGGTGTTCAAACCCCAAGGTCTTCACCTGGAATTCCTGTAGAATTAAACATCTCTTGCTTAACGCATCAACAACCTTGTTAGTATTCCCAACAATATGTTTTATGACAAAAGTAAAATTTTGCATACACTCAACCCATTTTGCATGTCTCTGATTCAGTTTTTCTTGTCGGGTTATGAATTGTAAAGCTTGGTTATCGTTGTACAAGACAAACTCTTGCGGGACAAGATAATGCCTCCATTTCTTCAATGCTTGAATTATGGCATAGAAATCCCTGTCATATGTGGAGTATTTCCTCTTAGTCTCATTCAGCTTCTCACTGAAATAGGCAACAGGTCGATTGTCTTGAGTCAGAACCGCTCCTATTCCAACTCCACTTGCGTCACATCTTACCTGAAATGTCTTTTCGAAATTCGACAAGACCATAATTGGTCGTTCTGTTATCTTCTCCTTCAGTATATTGAAACTCTTTTTAGCCTCCTCTGTCCATTTAAAGGACTTGTGGCATTTCTTCACTGTATCCACCATTGGTGCACAAATCCCACTGAAGTCTCTAATGAACTTTATGTAGAAACTTGCTAAACTATGAAAGCTCCTTACCTCGAACATGCTCCTTGGTGATGACCATTCTCTAATCGCTTTCACCTTCTCTGGATCCATCTTCAATTTATTAGAAGAGATCATGAAACCCAAATAAATGAGTACTGTCTTCATAAAAGAGGATTTCTTCAAATTGATCAGCAGCTTCTTCTGCTGTAGCCTTCTCATTACTAGCATTAGGTGCCTCAAATGCTCCTCTTTAGTCCTGCTAAAGACCAATATATCATCCAGATATACAACCATGAAATTGCCTATGAAATCTTTTAGAATTTTGTTCATCAGCCTCATAAAAGTGCTCGGGGCATTCGTTAAGCCAAATGGCATAACTAGCCACTCATAAAGGCCTTCATTCGTCTTAAAGGTTGTTTTCCATTCATCACCTTCTCTAATCCTGATCTGGTGATATCCACTTTTCAGGTCTATCTTAGAAAAGAAATTTGCTCCACTTAAGCAGTCCATTAAATCATCCATTCTTGGTAAAGGGAATTTGTACCTAATGGTGATCTTGTTGATGGCTCTCGAGTCTGTGCACATTCTCCATCCTCCATCTTTCTTTGGGCTTAACACACTCGGTATTGCGCATGGGCTCAAACTTTCTCTGACTAAGCCCTTATCCAACAACTCTTGGACTTGGTTCTTCACCTCCTCATTTTCTCGAGGTGTCAATCTGTACATTGCCTTGTTTGGCAAGCTTGCTCCTGGTATCAGGTCTATATGATGACTGATACTCCTGATGGGTGGCAAAGAGTTTGGCAGTTCATCCACCACTATATCAGCAAAATTATCTAACAATTCTTGAACTTCTTCAGGTAGATCATTCACTGATGTACTTGTAAGGATGACTTTTGGCTTCCTCACCACATCAAACTGCATCTCCTCTTCTTCCTTGACTTCTTTCAGGAGTTCCTTCCCGCTCATGAGAAGTATGCTTGTGCTAGCTTCCTCCTTCGCTCTCTTCTCCTCCATTAGCAGCAACATATGCGTCCTACCATTCTTCTCCAATGTATATGTATTCTTTCTTCCATCATGAATGACATTCCTATCAAACTTCCATGGTCTTCCCAATAGAATGTGACATATGTCCATGGGAATTACATCACATAGGATTTCATCTTTATATCCTCCTATTTAAATTTCAACCAGGCATTGTTTAGCGATCGTTACCTGGTGTCCTTTTTGCAACCATGAGACTTTGTATCACCTTGGATGTGAAATCGCCTTCAGCTCCAATTTCTCCACCATCTCTGTGGATACTAGGTTGTCAGTACTCCCACTATCAATGATTACCTTGCATACTTTATCCTTAGTCTTGCAAGCTGTCCTGAAGAGACTATTTCTCTGCACTGGCTTCTCAATTTCTGCCTCTGGTTTTAAGAGAACTTTTCTCAACATTAGGGATGCTCCATCCTTTACCCCTTCTACTTCAACATCTCTTTGTCTTGTTTCTGAAATGTGAGCTTCTCCTCCTTCCTTCTTCTTCTCGGGACATTCCCAAGACATGTGCCCTATATTTCCATAGTTATAGCACCTTACTCCTCCTCTGCCTCTTCCTCTAGAAGAGTTTCTTCCACCACTCTGTCTTCCTCGTGAACTTCCTCCTCGTTCCGAGTGATTGTGTGGTTTCTCAGCCTCATCCTTAGACTGATGTGCTCTATCACGGTTAAATCCCTTTCTTTTTCTTGGGACCGAGCTCTTACCTCTTCCTCGCTGGTTCTATTTTCTGGCCAACTTTTCCTCTGCCTTCAGTGCAAACTAATACGCATCTTCCACAGTCCTCACTGACATCATGCTCAGCTCGTCCTAGACTTCATATCTCAAGCCATTTATGTATCTGGTGACTTTTTCTTCGTCTCTCTCCCTTTGTCTAGTTCTAATGTTCAACCTATAGAACTCCTCAGTGTACTCCTTGACTGTCATTCCTTTCTGTCTCAAGTTCTGTAGCTTCCTGAACAGATTGATCTGGTAGTCCTTGGGTATGAACTTAGCCTTCATCTTGGCTACCATCTTGTCCCAACTCTTTATCCTCTGTTTTCATTTACTTCTCCTCTCAGCCTGCAGTTCATCCCACCACAGTGCTGCATGCCCTTTTATCCTGGTGACTACCTGCTTCACCTTCTTTTCCTCATCGACATCTTCATAGTCGAAGTGTTTTTCCATGGACCTTATCCAGTCCAACAGTTCTTCAGCATCTATATTTTCCTCATACATGGGGACCTCCATCTTAGCTCTACCTCCCAATCTGGCAACTTCTCTCAACAAACGTTCCTCTACAACATCCTCTCCTGCAGCTTCTTCAACCTCAACCTCTTCACTTTCTGCATCACTGACATCCCCAACGTCATGTGCTCTTCTCTATGCTTCTTTCATTGCTTCCATTCGAGCGCGAAACTCTCGCATCTCCCTTTCTACAACATGGTTGGCTAAAGGCGGATCTCATCTTCTTGGCGGCATTGTGTTGACTGTCTGTCACACACAGAGTACAACTCCGAGTTTTCTGTCTCCTTCCTTTTCCTCCTTTTCCTGAAATATAAACACAAAAAATGTGCACTGATACCACTTGATGTAGACCCCCTATCTCTCCTAAGAGCTGCAGGACCTCCCAGTCAGGATCTTCTAATTCTGGAGCCGAAGTGGCTCTTGCTGGTTTCGAACTGGAATCCTTCAGACAATTACACAGGTCCGTTACGAATGCTCAGTTAGATTTTTTGGGCGCCAAGCGTGCACCCCCACAATGTGTGACCAAGGGCTGTGACCAAGTGCCAACCCAAAAAGGCACTTATCGGGGATCGAGACTTCCCAAGTCAAGTGTCCCGTCTTCTGGTCTCTCAAACTCCTGGTAGCCGAAATGCCGAAATGGTCCGACGCTTGCTCCTTCGGGATTTCACGTTTCGTGAAATATGGATGTAAAGGATATCCTTGCTCCTTAGAACCTCCGGTTTCCAAAGAGCCGAAATTCCCAACACCTCTTGATTTCAGTATTTCGCGTTTCATGAAATCAGGATACATATAGTATCCCTACTCCTTGGAGTCTCCAGTTGCCGAAAAGCTAAAATGACCCGGTGCCTATTCCTTTTTGGGATTTTGTGTTTCATGAAATCAATATGAAAGGAGTGTTCCTACTCCTTGGAGTTTCCGGTCGCCGAAAATTTGAAATGACCCAACGACTATTCCTTTTTGGGATTTCGTGTTTCGCAAAATCAAGATGCAAGGGGATGTCTCTGCTCCTTGGAGTTCCCGATTGCCGAAATAACCCAACGCCTATTCCTTTTTGGGATTTTGCGTTTCACGAAATCAAGATGCAAGGGGATGTCTCTGCTCCTTGGGGTCCTCGGTTGCTGAAATACCCCGGCACCCGATCGACATCTCACGACAATCCTTGCGATCGACGGTCCTGGCCGATTTGCTATTTCGCGATTCGGGATCCTGAAAGACAAGATCCCATGCCTTTTCAACTCACGGTCCCCAAAATTTCAAAATGAACATCGAGAAACTCTCACCACTAACCTTCTCATAGCTCCACCTGATCCAACGGCTTGCGGGGTTTCGGTGTGTTGGACACACCTACCACACTTAGAGGGGGGGTAAATGAGTGTGGGGATCTTTTTCCCAAAACTTCCCTCTTGCACAAAAACTCATCAATTAGCATTCAACATTTATTCATTACCCATTGTTGTCATTTATAACCAGTTATATGTGAGCATATATCAGCAACATATATCAGCAATATATCATCAACAAGTCATCACCACAGTCAACACAAAGAACACAAGATGTATGTACAATTTTCTTTTATTACGAACTTAAATCCTTGGGGTTTATTAGCAACAACTGAATAGAGTACAACTCTACAAGAGCACCAGATCTATATGCAAGACAAGGCTTGCATTCTCAGCACCAACTGAGATGAGGCAACAATCCTCAACAGATATCAATCTGTACCATAAACAAGAGCATCAGCCATGCACCAACCTGTGCCAAGCAACCTGTAATCAACCTGTACCATAAACAAGTGCATACAACCATGTACCAAGTATATACCAATCATGTGTCAACTACTCATAAAAAATGACTCATCAATATGTACCAACATCATCAACTATACACCTCATGTATGTGCCAACTCATCAACTGCTTGTCTCAACCATGGCTAGTTTTGGATTAGTCAACAACCCTAACTTGAAATAATCATAACTTTGTACCTGTACTGAATAAAGATCTGAAACTGATACAAAATTTTCTTCAATGTGTTTTATGCAATTCCTCCAAGTGGCACTACTTGGAACCTCTTAGAAAGTAAGTTATAGCAAAAATGGCATACCTTGCTGAATTCTGACTTATTCTAGAGAGCGACTTTGTAGAGCGTTCCCTGCACAAAATGTTTGATGAATATATCTAAAACTATTACAAAGCATACTACATACTGTAATATAACCAACACAATTGGTCTCACTTAATTTGGATCTGTTATGAAGAAGTTATAACGTTTTTTCCCGAAACACCTGATTTTGACTAGTTTCAGGACTAGCCACAAACACTATTTTCCACGGAGTGTAACTCCCAAAATACAACGACCCATAAGCTAAATTTTTAACCACAGATACTTGGCTATGTTTTCTCACTTTCATAGCAATTTAAGGATCTGAATCATTATAGAAAAAAATTTATAGTGAAAATGGTGAGATGACCTGTAAATAACATACCTTGGAAAGCACCATCAAAAGAATTTATCCTTCCTTGCATTTCGGCCTTCTTTTCTTCACTTTCCTCAGCATTTCAGCTTAGATATCCTTAGTTACCTCAGTCACCTATATATCTTCAATATCCTCAAGTGTTCCACACCAAAAATGTTCAAGAAGCTCTCACAAGAAGCTCTCCATCAATACTCCAAAATATATTCCGACAAGAAGCTCTCCATTGATCCACAAAAAGGATGATCTACAAGAGACCATTGCTATCTTATTTATACTTTCATCCTTTAGGTCACTTAACCCATTTTTAGGTCACTTAACCCATTTTTAGGTTACTTAACCTATTTTCCTTATTTTAGGGTTAACCACTTTCCATAAATAGAAAGTTCTCCAATACTTTAACATTTAAATATTCCTTCTTGATTTTGTCACCTTACTTTATCATTTCTTGATTTTG